>JARHVA010001296.1:507500-515000 GCA_037957365.1 Torreya grandis | reverse complement strand
CCATTTAAATTATGTAAAATCCCCCAAACTTAAATAGTCCCTTGTCCTCAAGGGATGCAACTGACATACGTGAGTGGCTCATAGAAATGATAAGTGGTGGTGGTAGATGTAATTCAATGGTCACGTCAATTAGCTAAAGAGAAGATATCTTGGGATGTCATGATAAAAAGAAGATATGGTGATTTTTAAATAGCATTAAGACCCATCATCTTAGTAATAATTAAAACTTATGACATAAAAAATATATAAAATAACTACCTTAATACTTGTAAGAATACCTTTCATTAATGCATGAATGATGAGTCAATGTGGTGGATTTGAGGTGTAATACCATGTGTTGGCCTTTGATTGGAAGAAAAAATACATTGTCAGAAATTCAATATATGATGGAGTGATAAGAATTCATCTGAAAACAAAAAATGTTTCCTATATCAACAAGAAGTTTTTTGAAACAATAATAAATATTCTATAGCAACAATAATTTCATCCTTGAGCAAAGAGGAAAGTGTTTTTATACTCTAAGAGAATGAATCTACAAGCAAAAACATATGAAAAAAAGGTTTTATTATTGTAATTCTTTTTTTTAATGAATGTTTATTAGCCAATGACTTGGTTCTCTGATACAACATCCATCGGCAATGTCTAAAGGTTTTCATTATTGAATTTTTTGATTTTTTTCTAATATTTTCTACTCAAAACTCAACTTGAATTATAGAAGCCCAAGAGGTAGGATTTTATTCAACCTAAACCAATTCATTATGAATGGCTTGTTTTTATATGTAGGAAGATTTATTACACTTGGAAAATATTAGAGAAACATTGGCAAAAATACTCTTCAGCTATAAGAACAAGTTGATTTGCTTCATGAAGAAGAGATGGATGTTGTTCTTCAATAATTTGGTGAGTGAGAGTTTCTTTGGAAAATGGTTTCTTATATAGCTTGAGTACATGACCATTAATAAGCAATCATAACCAAATAAATTCAATGGTCATGAGCTTCATAGTTCTATTGTCAAAAACTTACTTGATCGCATAAGGCCCAAGCCATCTGGACTAAATCTTTCCTTTATGATCCTTGTATTTAGAGTCAAGAAAGAGTGCCCAATCACTAGGTTAAAAATTCTTAGTCTTGATGTTCCTATCATGCTAACCCATGCATTGTATTTACACTACTTTAGTGTGATGAAGTTCTTCTTTTCGAAGTTCATCATGTGCATTCAACTACATGATATTATCTTGTTGAGCTTGAGAAAGATCCAAACCCAAATCAAGTGTTCTTAAAATTTTATGCTCAAAATCAATGGGTAGAATAGGATTTTTACCATAAACTAGTTCATATGGGGTGAAACAAATTATAGTTTTCTAGGTGATTCTGTAAGCCTAAAATACTTCCAAAAGATGATTTGATCAATCCTTTCTATGCAGGTTAATAGTCTTAGTGAGTATATTTTATAATTATCTATTTGTAACTTCCACCTGAAAATTTGAATGAGGATGGTAAGGGGTAGACGTTTTGTGTTTGATTTCATATTCTCTTACCAAGATGTTTGTGAGGTCTGATGTGAACTATGGTCTTTGGTTTGTGACTATTTCTCTTGTTACTCCATAGCAGGTGAAGATTTATTCATACAAGAACTTAGTTAATTTTTCATATTGGGCATGGGTTAAGGCCTTGACCTCAGCCCATTTTGTGACATAATCAGTAAACACCAGTATCTATTCCTTACTGTTGGATTTAGGATCAATGGGACCTACAAAATCTAGTCACCATTTGTCAAAAGGTTCTAGAACCAGTTATGGTTTTAGTGGCATTTCATCAGAGTAAGCAAGTTTCTCCATATGCTAACATTGATCAAATTTATGGGTATACATCATGTTATCCTTATGAAAATAAGGCTAATAATATATGGTAGTAAGTACTTTCATAGTAGTCTATTTGGCAACAAAATGACTCCCATAGGGTTCATCATGGTAGGCTTTGAGAATGTCATAAGCTTCATCTTCTAGGATACATATTCTCATCATTAAATCTAGTCTAATGATAAAATTATATACTATAATCTAGGAATAACGTCTACTCTTATAGATTAGATGCTATTTTTTCCTAGGTGAGAAATGTTTTGGTAGTGATCCTGTCGTAATATAGTTAGCAATGTCTATGAACTAAGGAGATTTAATAGTTATTGCAAATAAATACTCATCAAAAAATGAATCATCAGTAATAGGACTATACTCATCATTTTTTAGTCAAGATAAAAAATATACTACTACATTATCCTTACTTGGTCTATCCATAATGATAATATCAAATACCTATAGTAAAATAAACCATCTAATTATCCTTCATGTTATATCAATTTTTTTCATTAAATGCATAATTATTGCATGGTTTTTATGGATGAATACTTGATAGTCTGTAATGTAGTATCAAAATTTATTGATGGCATAGATGATGAAAAGAATTTCTTCTCTATAATAGTATAATTAAGTTCAACCCCTTGAATATTCTTACTAATAAAATAGATTTCATAACTCAAATACTCATCTTTTTGGCCAAGGATAGATCCTAAAGTGGTGTAGGATGTATCTGTGTGGATGTGAAAAGGCTTCTTCTAGTCAGGCCCTCTTAGAACATAAGTTGTTATGAGAAGGTTTTTGAGTTGCTAAAAGATAGTTTGATCTCAATCTAAATAATGGGGTGGAAATTTTACTAAAGTCTTTGATTGATCATCAATAATAACCAACATTTCCTAAATAGATTCTAACATCTTCCTACTTCTTTGGTGTTGGTATATCCTTAATGCTAATTATCTTTGTTGGGTCAACTTGAATTCCAGTAGAGGAGATGTGATGCCCTATCATAATCCCTTTAGTCATAAGCATATAACACTTTTAACTACTCAAAGACAATTGGTGGTCTTTTAGTGTTGAATAAATTTCTCTATGTTTGTAAGTGTTTCTTCAAATGTCTACCCATATAAAGTGAAATCATCCATGTAGATTTCAACATAGTCATGGGAGAGATAAGGAAATATGCTCAAAAAACCTCTTTGAAAAGTAGTTGGGGCTTTGAAAAGACCAAACATTAAGATACCATAGGCATAGGTTATCCAAGGGCAAGTAAAGTGGTTTTATCTTGGTCTTGTGGAGTAATTTGTATCTTATTATAACCACTATAGCCAACTAGGAATAAAAATTACTTTTTCCCTGCTAATGTATCCAACACTTGATCAATAAATGGAAGGGGAAAGTGATCCTTCTAGGCAGTAGCATTCAACTCTTAGTAGTCAACATAAATATGCCATTTGACCCCTTTTTTAGGTACAATAACCAAGGGACAGACCCACTAGCTATCATAAATAGGATAAACAAATCCTATATCCAAGAGTTTTTGCAACTCAGTTTTGACAATGTCTTTAACTGTAGGATTCATTTGTCATTGTCGTTGGTGAATAGGTTGCATTCTTCTTTAATGTAAATATGATGTATGCATAAAATTGGGGGTATTCCTCTCATATCATGGTAGTCCCAGGAAAATGTTTTTGTGTGTTTTCTTAGCATTGCAAGTAACTATCTTTCTTTTTGCTATGTTAAGGAGGTTTTGATGCTAAGATGTTTATTTGGTAGAATGTCTACTTGCTTTGTTAAAAAGAGCATAGTTACATCAATGGAGAAGCAATTAATGGATTGTCCAAATGTCCTTTATAGTTTCAACAAGGTTATTTTTAGGAAAAGTATTCTTAAGGGGGCATGGTGTACATTCCAACATGTTTGTGGCTATAGGATCTTGTCGATAGGTGTTTTCTAGGATACTAGTAAGGACATTGTCTTCTTCTTATGCCTGCAAAGTTAGACTCTGGTTAATTATGTAGAGAGTTTTTAAGGAGATAGTTTCATCAAGGTCATAAATCCAAGGCATTAGGTCATCATTCTTGGAAGGTTAGGCTGGCAGATAAAGAACTAATTCCTTGGTGTCATTTTCATTGGAAATTAACTTTTTTATAACTTATAACCAATAAAAGCATTAGTGGTGGCCAACCACAGGTAGCCAAGGATGAGAGGATAACCTCTCAAGTTAATTTTTGGTTATAAGACAATAAAGTATATTATATATTATAAGGAGTTCATAGTGATAACCAGGTCTTCAATAATCCCCTCAAGATTAATAGTTGACCTATTAACCATCTGGAGGATGGTGGGTGTTGGATGGAGAGTTGTCATTTTTAGTTGTTGCATGGTCTCCATGGCCATCATGTTAATGTCTAAACCTAGTTCAGTTAAAGTATTGGACATGGGTTGGCCATAGATGTTAGCATTAACTACGGGACTTCCAAGATCAAAATATTTTGGGGGAACTATGTTTCCCAACATAATATCTGCTAGTTGCCAAATAACTTGGACTATTTTAGGATCCTTCTTCCTAGTTTTTGCAAACATAGCTCTATAACAACATTATTATAGATAGGAACATATTTTATTTCTTGAAAGAGTGGGATTTTTTACATACACATTCTTGAGTTATCCTAAGATATCAAATTTGGGCTCTGGTTCAGGATGTGATATGTTCAATCTCTCCAAAAAAGGAGGATTATTAGATTATTTTTAGTTTTCTAGTAGAATTAGCTTATAATTGACCATGGGTGGTTTTGGATTAGTATGGAGTGGATTAGGGTCTTTAAAATATTTTATGATTATGGGTGAGGTGGGTTGTGAAACAATATATATTGAGTGAAGTTAGACCTAATTAATATCCAAGGTGTATGTTAGATATTGCATTATTTCAATGGATTATGTTGGTTGAACCAACTTATTAGAAGGGTTGGGGATGGGATAGGTGGGTAATTGAGTTGGTATAATAGGTTTTTGAGTGTTTGGCATTAAGTCTTGATGTATTTTTTGAAGAAAGCTTTGATGACCTCTCTATTGTTTTTGGCATAAATTAGAGGGAAATATCCATTACTGGTATTGGAATTTCCCAGGTTAAGGTTATTTTATATTCTATTGCATCCATAACTAATTCTACTGTAGCTACCAATTTGTTTAGGGCTAATTTTGGTTGGGTATATTCAGCCAAAAACCATATTAAGGATTATTTGAGAATTGAGAATTTGAAAACATAGAGTTTGATGGCATACCTGATATTTGCACCCATGATTTCCATTGGGCCATGTAAAATACTTGATTCTCATTTCCTCCTATGGTATGTAGCTCCACTATTTTAGGATTCTCGTTAGTTATGATGGATACCTAAGTTATCATAGAATGGCATGTGCATTTTGCCTTTTTCTACATTTAGGATAATGGGTGGCTAATACTTTTTTAGTTTCTTATTGCTTCGTCTATGTATGTAATGTATCAAGATGAATATCTAGGTGACTAATAATGTCCTACTTTATATCCTATAGTAGGTTACTAACTTCATCTTTACATAGTCCTATTGTAGATGTTCTAGGAAGGGTTCTACCCCTACTTTTGTTCATAGTTGATCTATATTAGTTTGTACATAAGATAGTTAGTTCATTAAAGGATAGTGTAAAAACAACACCACCAAACATTAAATTTACTACCTCTAGACAATCATCTCTAATTCCTTTCAGTAATATTAGCTTGACTTATTATTTATCCATTGTATTCTATTTGGACTTTTGTAAGTTGAATAAAAATCTATCCATATATTCTTCTAATGACTCATCATCAGCATGTGTCATTCTGAATATGCCATCTCTCCTATAGTTTTTGCCTCTATAATAGTCTTGGTATTTCATTAGAAACCTCTCCTTCATTTCTTCCCAAGTATAAATGGCATCCTCTCCATGTCCCATGAACCATATAAATGTTGCATCTTTGAGTGTTGCTAGAAATAGATTGAGTTTCTAAGTATTTTGATTATAATCATAGCTACAACATAAGATGTCAAACTCAAAAATAAATTTGTTTGGATCCTCAGATGCTTTCCCCTAAAGGTAGAGAGGGTAGAGTGAGGAATATTATTCATGGGAGTATTTCCATCAGGGGTAAGGATAAGAAATTTGAAGGTAATAGACTCATTGGTAGTGTTTTCTTCTTGAGGATCCTCCATGAATAATCTTTGTGTTGGTAAACCAAAATTTGTTTCCACCCACCTCTTAAAATTTTGATCAATTCTTATATTTTCTAGGGTATAGAAGATGGATACTTCATATTTTTTATTAGAAACATATATATTTTTATACAATAGGGATGGTTTAGAGGTTTCATAAGATTTAGCTTGTGTCGCAACAAAGAGTCTTTATAAATTGGAATATTCTATTGGCATGGTACTCCTTCTAGGAGCAAGAATTACCTTAAATGCCTCCTTATCAAGAAATCTTGGAGACAAGGGAAGGTAAACTTTAGATTCATGAGTATGAAGTGATAGATTGGGAATTATTAAGGGTGGTACACGTGGGTCTCTTCTAAGGGTATGATCCTCTTTAAGGTCTATAGCTTGTGATACCAATCTAGCCAAAAATTCCTCTTTTTCTACCTTGTCTATTGACAACTATGAGTGATCCTCAGTAATTTCTCCATGCTCCTTGGCTATTATAGGATGAATTTATTATATTGTAGAAATAGTTGATGACTCAGGTGAAATTATTAATATATAATCCCCTTTAGTTTCCATGTACATTAACTACTTTTTTAAAAAAAAATTGCCCACCCTACCTATATAGGGTTAGTAATATGGGGGTTTTTGAAAATTTTCACTACTCAAATTACAAAAAGATAAATTTAAAATATAAAAATAGGAAATATTTAATCTCAATAACAATAAGATCTAGAAAAATAAAATCAATAAACATCTACAAAAAACCACTATCAATATTAAAGATTATAAGGGTGTGACACCCTTCTCTGGTAACACTGCTAAAAATGACTAGCTGTAGAATCACAATCAAATATACTTATCTTGATGTAAATAAAAAATGAGAGTTACAATAGACCTGTCTCTTTTACTTTCATTTAATTATCAGTCCAAAGACATAAAATTCATAGGATGATGTCATTATATGTGCACATTCAATCTTCTAGTTTAACCTTTTAATAATTGTAATCCAAGATGCTATAAGCCATGAAAGATATGGAATTATAGAATTGATTACTCATAAAATAATTTAAATAAAATAATTATAATTATTTTATCTTAGGAAGCTTTCTTAAAACAATTCTATGCAAGAATAGAAATCACACAATTCAAAAATACAATGCACAACACATAAATAAACTAAATAACATGCTTAGCTATTTAACATGTTGGATTGTTGCTACAAGACATACAAAGGGGGAAATTCCCCCTTCAAAATATATCTTCAATCCTTACTTTTATAAAAATTAAATGGGTTTATAAATTATTTTTCATATTAATCAAAATGCAACCAAGAATTACTACAAGGAAATTACAATAACAGTTGTCTTACAAAATATACTTATGATATATTTCTCTAATTGATCACTACTACTTATCAAACATGTTATTACATA
>JARHVA010001296.1:447500-500000 GCA_037957365.1 Torreya grandis | reverse complement strand
GCAAGACCAATGATAAGAAAGAATAATCAAATGAAGGATGAAACTACCAAATCTTTTATCACACTATCCCAAAATATGATCTCTATCTGAAGTACTTAAACTAACTAATGAAATTGATCAGATACCTTAATGTTGAATATGTAGAATGGATGACAAAAACCAAGGTCAAATGCGATAAGTTGTAGAACACACAAGGTTGGTTGGTCGGAAATGGAAAGTGGAAATGGAAAAGAGGATGGATAAGGATGGTATTTGTATAAAGAAGAATAGTGAAAAAAATGAATAACTAAAATGGTCCTTACATATAATACACCTTAGCGCTTAAGCATAATAACACTTGAGATGAATAATATTCATCAATTCTAGAAGTTCCTCTCCATCTAATGTGGTAAGATTGTACACTCCTGATCTATAATTTGCAATGATTATGTAAGGCCCTATCTAGTTTGGTTTGAATTTTCCTTTATACTTTTTCTCAGTCATGGTATTATTTTGGTTTTATTTAAGAACAAAATAACCAAGTTCAAATGTTTTATACTTGACACACTAATTATAGTGGCCTTTGATTCAATTCTGATATGCTTGAAGATTGTTGAGCATGGTCATGAGCTTCTCATCCAGTAGGTCTAGCTCTTGTAGGTGAGCTACTCGATAATCATGATCATCCATAACATGCTTGAAAGATATGTGTAGTGAAGGCAATTCAACCTCAATGGGAAGGATGGATTTAGTACCATAAAAAAGTGAGTATGGAGTGACTTTTGTGGGGGCATAATGATTGGTATGGTAGACCCAAAGTGTAAGGAATATCTATAGGTCCCAATCATGATCAACATCATTAACAATATTTTTGAGAATATTGACAATGGTTTTGTTGGATGCCTTGGCCTAGCCATTACCTTGAGGGTAATATGCTATAGAAAAATGTTGTGTGATATTATATTCAATATATAACTAGTTTACATCCTTATTATTGAATTATCATCCATTATTAGATATAATGTTAGAAGGAATACCATAGAAGCAAATGAGATAGTTGAAGATGAATTTGGAAAAAACTTTTCCAGTCATGTGAGGGGTACATCTTTAACCCACTTAGTGAAATATTCAGTGGTGGTAAGGATATGTTTATGGCTATCAAAAGAATTGAGGTTAATCTTCCCAATGAGGTCAAGTCCCTATGTAGGAAATGGACATGGTGTCAACATTGGCTTCAGATTTTTTTCTGAGGCATGAATCAAATTATCATACCATTGACATTTTTCACACTTATTTACATATGTAGTGACATATACATCCATTGTGGGCCAATAAAAACTAGTACATAAGAGCTTTTTGGATAGGGCTGCCTCACTAGAATGGGATCCCCATACTCCTTTGTGAACTTCTCTTAACATTAATGTAGGCTCTACTGAAGTTAAGCAAAAAAGTAGAGTTACATCAAAAGTATGATGGTAAAGGGTGGATCCAAGTAGAGTATGCTATTAAAAATGATGAATGAAGGCTTTGGTTTATTTTCAAGATAGGTTAGGTGGTAGAAATTGGTAATGAAGGTAGTTGTAAAGATCTGAGTACCAAATAGAATTAAGACCAACCATATCACAAATCATGGCAATGGTTGAAGGTTCATGAGATAGTGGTAACAAATTCTTAATGAGGAATTAGTACTCTCTATCTTTGTCTATTTTTCAAATCAGAGAACTAATAGTAGCCATGGCATCTATACTTCTATTACTTGCCTTGGGTATATGCTCAAACATAATTTTAGTAATCTGTTGTTTAAGAGTGTCAACCATGTCTTTAGATGGAACTAGCTTGTCATCTTTGGTCTGAAAATGATTTGTAACCTGATTGATGATTAACTAAGAATCACCATAAACTTAGAGATGAGATATATTCCAATGCACTACTTTTCAAAGTCCTGTAATAAGTGCTTCATACTTAGCCATGTTGTTTGTATAAGGAAAACTAATTTTGAATTATTTAGGGATTAGATCCCCCTATGGTGTAATAAATAATAGGCCTACCCCTAATCCATGTCCAGTGAATGAAACATCAAAATATATATTCCAAGGCTGGTCCTCAAGGGGTGTATCAATAATGGTCATGATGGATTCATCAAGAAATATAAGCTTGAGTGGTTGTGTGTCCATGAGAGGTGCTTCAACAAGTTGATCTACAAGAACTTGCCCTTCGATTAATTTCTGATTGACATACTCTATATCAAACTCACTAAGAAGCATGATCCATTTATCCATTCTACCTTGCAAAGCTATTTTAGATAGTAGATACCTGAGTGGATCTAATTTTGAAATGACCATAATTTTATTATTTAACATGTAATGGCATATTTTTTGAGCTATGAAAACCATGGCTAGACAATCTTTTTCAATAGGTGCATAGCTATGTTCATATGTAACCAAGGTAAAACTTAAGTAGTATACACCATGCTCTTTTCCATTGTCATCTTGTTGAGCCAAGAGTTCCCCCAAGGCATGATCAGTAGTGGACAGGTAAAATAATAATGACTTTTCTAACATAGGTGGTAATAAAATAGGTGGATTAACAAGATAGTCCTTGAGTTATTAAAAATTTGTTTGGCAGTGATCATCCCAGTGAAAAGAAAATCCTTTATTCAAAAGATGTGTAAATGGATGGAACTTATTTTCTAAGTGAGAGATTAAGTGTTATATTGATTGGATCTTGCCCTACAAACTATGGAGTTGCTTTAAATTGGTTGGTGGTGGCATCTTGGTTATAGCATGGAATTTAGCCAAATCAACTTCAATACCTCTATGAGATATGATGAAGCCAAGTAATTTGCTTGAAGTTATACCAAACACATATTTATTTGGATTGAGTCTAACTTTGTACTCTCATAGTCATTTAAATATCTTACGCAACACTGTTGGGTGGTCGACCCTAGTTTTGGATTTTCCCAATATGTCATCGAAATAGTCTTCAACAATATCATGTATCATATCATGAAATATGATAGTCATGGCACTTTGATATGTGGCTCAAACATTATTAAGGCTAAATGGCATTAATTGATAATAAAGTGTTATCCATGGAGTGGTGAATGCTATTTTATGTTGATCTTTTAGTGCTATTTTGATTTGATTATACCATGAAAAGCCATCCATGAGTGAAAGCATTTCATAACCTGTAGTGGACTCAATGATCATGTAAATATTAAGTAATGGAAAATAATATTTAGGACAAGCTTTGTTGATGTCTCAAAAATTAGTACAAATTTTGATTCCTTCAGGCTTTTTACTAATAGATACCATATTAGAGATTCATTCTGATTAGTCAATTGATCAAATACATCCTACTTCTAAGAGTTTTTCCAACTATTTATTTACCAATAAAATAATGTAAGGATTCATCTTAAGTATATTTTGTTTGATTGGTTTGACATTAGGATTAACTTCCACATGGTGTGAGACTAAGGTGGGTTCCAAACCCAACATGTCAGAATAAGCCCATGCAAAGATATCTATAAATTCTCTCAAGATAGATATAAAGACGTCACATTCATCCTCAGTGAGGGATGTGCCTAATTTTATCCATTTTAGGTCTGATGGAGTCCTGATGTTTACCTCTATTCTATCTTTGACTAGAAGGGTCAAACCATCTTCTAGGATAGTAGGCAATGACTTAAACTATTGAGCTATGTCAGGATCCTCTATTAGGACTTGTTCTTCAGCTTCTCCTAAGCATGATGAATCTAAGTCCCCTAATGAGAGATCTGGCCATATAATAAAAATAGTCAAAAATTCATAAATAATTTGATTAAATGCATGTTGTTTCTCAAAGCTAAACTCATATCTATAGATAATTTCATCATTGGTGGTCCCCTTATCTAAATTTGAAGAAAAATGAACACCCCCATCTAATAGTGCCTAAAATAGGTTTTCACCAATAGACTGGCCTTTATCTTTACTTTTCCCCTAGTCAGAAAGTGCCTTAAATAAGTTTTCACTTTGGGACATCAATGTTTTATTTATTTGTTTTTGGCTAAGGGTGTTCACTCACTCCCCAAAATAGGTTGTAGGATCCAATATGATTGAGAATCCTGATTTGTGATCCCACAATAGAACATTATCTCTAAGGCCTAAGAAATCATAGAATGCCTCATCATTATAGAATTCATCAATCGGTAGACTAGATTCTTATTATTCCCAATCTATTAGTTAGGGATAATATAATGGCAATGGGTTGTGGTGAATGACCAAGGTAAGGGTAAAAATGGAATTATTATTATTATTATTATTATTATTATTATTATTATTATTATTATTATTATTATTATTATTATTATTATTATTATTATTATTATTCAAGTTGGTTTTAGCTTGGTCATCAAAGGTGAGGCTATGATCAGACTCTAATTCATTGTCAACATCATCATCACTAGTCACTAGTGATGGAGTTTGAATAAGATATGTGGGGTCACCCCTAGGCAGTTTAAATCCAAGTCCATAAGGTCTTTCATAGTTGGTCATGGAAATTGTCTCAATGGTTCCTTATTGATTTAGTATAAGGCCTCTTCCTTCATATTTGTGATGTTTCGTGATCCTATTAGGAGTAGGATACTTTAAACTTTTATAAAAATTAGCCTGTTTGTCATTATATAACCATGATTCATCTCCTTCAAGAGGGTCAAGTTTTAGGCCAGATGCTGGTACAAATGTGATAGGTCCCTTATCTTTTTTATTTTGTTTCCAATGCCTACGTGGGGTGACTTTAGGTCACCCAAATGTTTTTATATTTTGAGGAATATTGGCAATATGAAATGTATAATGGGTCAAATATTCTTCTAATCCATTATTTAAAATGGTGAAATGATTGGAAGATTCAGGAGGTGGCATGTGGGAAAGGGAATCCAAGGTATTAGGATCTATGCAATTATCTAATGAAGGATCAATAAGTATAGCCTTTCCTTTATCTTACTTGAAACTTGGAATCATACCATACTGATAATTATAGCTTTAAAATTCAGCCTCAAGATGCTTATAGTGTTCATATGGGTGTAAATCTATTGGAATATTCACTTCCATCCCTGAGTGGGAAAGCTTGATACATTGGTGTAGTGTTGATGTAACTACACAAATATCATGTAACCAAGGCCTACCTAAAAGCATCTTATATGATAACTCTAGAACAAGTACATGGCAAAGTGTATCATGGGTCAAAAGCCCAATGATAACTAGCAAACTAATGGTGCCTTGTGACTCTCTTTCCTGATTATCATAGGCTTTGATAGTTATTGTTTCTAGCTAAAGATATATCATTGTGTACCCAAGAAGCTTGATGAGATTTAAGGACACTATGTTGAGTTTAGATCCATTGTCTATAAGGACACATTTTACTTTATACCATCTTATATAAACTTCTATGTATAATGGATTGTTATGCAGTGGGACAAGGGAAGACATATTGCTTTGGTTGAATGTGACTTGTTGTGATAGAGCTAGGTGTCTAACCAAAGCTTGAAATTTATCAAGGGATATGTCACTAGCAATAGTGGATTAGGTCAAAAACTTATTCAGGATGTTCTTGTGGATTATTGGCATTCATAGCAAATCTAAAATAGAAATTTGTGCTAGTGTCTTTTGTAATTATTCCACAATATCAAACTTTTTATCTTGGTTAGTAGTGAATGGTTTATTCTAAGGCTGAACAGTTGGTTGGATGATAGGCAAAGTGGTAGATAGTTATGGGCCTAGGATAGTAATCTTTGACTTATGAGTTGTGATTTCATAATCAAGATTAAATACTAGACCATTATTGCTAACTATTGTTGGAGATGATGTGGGATTAGATAGGACAAATCGCGGTTGCTAGTGCACTTGCACGTGGTCATGTGGCAAGAATGAGTTGTTGCTATAGGATCTATAAGTGGAAGTCCTAGTTTACTAGTTTGCCTATATGTACTCCCAATTTAAAGAAGGATTATCCATGTAATCTGGCTAGATAGTATTGTTTAACACTGGTCTAGGCTGATTAGAGCATGGTCTAAGATTTATGGAGATGGTATTAACACTACCTCCTATAATATGACCTATAACCCTATTGTAGTTATGTACCACTGAATGGTAGGTTTGTTGGTTATTAGCATTATAACCTTGGTTTTATCTATTGTTTTTTCATTATGGACTTTTATATTGATTTTGTCAATTCTATTGGTTCGGCCTTTGATTTTGATACTATTGATTTTGTTGTTGTATTGGCTGTTGTTATTGTTGTTGATTTTTTTATTAATACTAATGGTTATGTCAAGGAAAAGGGTTTTGATAAATACCAAGAGTTTGATTGAAAGTGGAAGCACCATTATCCAATGTAATCTCTCTATTCTCCAACATATTTTCAATTAAATGCTTGATTTGGACACATCTTCATAAATTATGCCCATTGACTTGATGATAGTCACAAAATTCATTATCATGGTACTAATCAGGGTAAGGAATGCCTTGCAAATAATGCTTTAGTATAGGCCAACCAATCAGATTAGCAGTAATAAGTTTGAAAAATATAGACTCAATGGGCTCTCCTAGGTCACTAAAGACACGATGTGCATGAATGATTCTCTTAGGAGGAGAGGTTTGCAATGGTAAAGGCTACTATATTTGTTGTGTAAGTTTTGGTTGTTGTGCTTGTAGCATTGGTTAGAGAGGTTTATGGGTAGGAGTAAGATGAAAAGGTGGTGTGAATGAGGTTTGCATAATTTGAACATGATGGGATTTGATTACTCCATTTCCCATAGCATTCCTATTTCATTTGAATTGCTTCAATCTCTCTTGGTTATTGGCTTGTGCTAGTTGCATTGCTTACACTTAAATAGGATGTTGTTGTTGCCTATTTCCATGATTGGTAGAATTCAGTTTGATGACTCATTTATTTATAAGTACTTACTCAATCAACAAACCTTTATCAATGATCTCTTTGAATGTATGTGCACATTGTAACTCCATATGGTAAGGTATCTCACTATGTAAATTTTTTGTAAACACAATGGCTAATTGTTTATCTAGTAAACTATGGGTGAAATGGATTACAAGGGCTCTCCATCACTGTAAATAACTTGAAAAAATCTCCCCAAATTTTTACTTTGCTTGTGTCAAGTCCACTAATGAAATCTCATGCTCACAATTATAGGAAAATTAATGCACAAATTTATCAAAAAAGCCATCAAAGTCTATTACTAAATTCTTGGGAAACATTAAAAACCACTCCAAGGCTTGTCTAACCAGGATCCTTGGAAACAATAAAAGGTATATGTTGTTATATGTCATTGGCTAACATGCAACAATTAATTCGATCAAATTGGACTTAGGGTCACCTTTCCCTTTATACTTATCAAATTTGGGTGGTTCTTATCTTGGAGGAAATGTTATCTACAAATACTCCATGTTGAATGAATAGGAACACATGTCATCTAGTTTGAAAATTTTAGTCTACTTCCCCACCTGAATGGCAATAATCACATCCTTTATCTATTACAATTATTGGGATAGGAAAATGGAAGGGATATTGGTTTGAGGGAGAATATTAGTTTGGGTAAATGGTTGGGAGGTCACAAGGGGGAAACTTTGACCAGGGTATGATGGATACACTTGTTGGGGTACATTAGATTTGTTGGGGAATGGACTAGGAATATACATACGTGGATTAGGGTGTACTTGAAATTGCACATTTGTCTATGTGATATTCTAGTTTGTGTTGGTGATAAAGGTTTGACTTGGAGGATTTTGTGGTTGGGATGAATATATATAACTATATTATGCCTACTATGGTTAAAAAGGGACATGCTATCAACAAATCAAACCTTATTATTGAGTGGGAACTTATGGACCAAGACCTTGCCTTTTAATTTATGCCACATTTTGAACCATTGGTTGGCTAATACGTACTTGAGAAACATGGGGACCTCCTTGTTGCATGAATCCTTGTGAAGAAGTGAAAGCAAATTATAGATTTGACATTTGTTACTGACCAATATTTATATGCTATTGACTATTCATTACTTGGTTTTAACTAGCATATTAGTCTAAGATTGAAGAGGTATGTTTGTCATTACTTGATGAGGAAGAACATTAGTTTCCCCCAATTGAGATGGCAACGTATTTGTCCTCTATTGCATTGATACACTATATTGTATCTACTATTATGGAATACCACTTTTTGCTTGTTGAGGGGGAGTAGGATTCATGACATTCTATTATTGAGGCATAATATTAGCAATTGTTTGATTATCTAATCCTATAGGTTGTACACTTGATGAAGTAACTAGTTGAGATTGGGGTGAAAAAACTCCTATTCCTTTATATGGTGATCTTCTAATGGGATTAACTATAGGCACATGTTTTTGGCTAGTTATTTGTGCATTAATACCACTTTGATCAAGATTAGACATTGTTTGCACATTGTCTACTATGTTTAGCTTGAGATTTAGTGTAGAGGCTAAAGAAACTTTGTCAATAACTAGCATATGCATTAAGTCATCTACTAGATCAATTTTTAAAAATGGATCAAAAATCAGATTTTCTTGTCTAGTGAATTCTATCAACACTCCTATTGAAGGTTTTAGGTTAATGAGAGGCTTACTTAACATGTTCATGTAATTGAAATCACATGCTAAATTCAGGTAAGTTTGGTATGCTATTTAGATTTGGTTAAAGTGATCTTCCATGATGTTTTTGCCTTGATTGGATATATTAGGGTCTTGATACATTATTTGGACTATATCTATAGGATTGTTAAAATAATTCTATTTATCATAAATGATATTGTGGGGCACTCTTACTAGACTTAGTAAATTTTCATGGGGGAAGTTTTCCAGAAACTTGGCCCCTGCCTCTATAGCCCTAACCAAAATCTCATATTTATTCTCTAACAAATGTCACTCAAACAAAAATGTATCCTATGTGGAATTTGTATTAGTAGAATATGACTATTGAAGAAATGACTCATCTACTATTGGTATTATAGCTAGGTATTACACAAATTTTTCTTGGTCCTATTCTAAATAAGGAAGTGTGTTAACTAGGTAGTTAGATAATGGATCTTGTCTTTGGGCCCCTGATTGAGTATTATAAGAGGGATAATAATCCATCTCATAAGCAATATTATCCACATAGGGGTCTTGCACCATTTTTTCTTGCACAATTACATTACTAATCCCTATATTGTACATGACTCCACTATGAGTGTAGGAATACATGTTGGGATCTATAGTCAATGCTTTGTGATAAAAGGGCAAAGAGTTATACAAACTCTAAAAAAGATAAACTTTATAACAAATGATGCCTTCAACTTGGTCTAGATTTGTCAAAAGGAGAAAAAGGCTATGAAAATACTTGTGAGGAAACAAGCTAGCATAAAATATCTAGTGTTTCACTAGTCACACAAAGATAAGTAAGTAAATGGATCAAAAAATCAAAATACCAAACTCTAAGGTTGAATTATTTCAAATCAGTCTAATCTAGGAATTTAAAAGTTGGTAGGTCTTTTGGCCAAATGTGGCATCAAAAGCTAGGCTCAAACAAGGCATGTGTTAAGACTCTTGGCTAAATGGTGTCAAAATCTAGACTTTCAAAAATAGATGAAAGTTTTAATCTAACAGTTTTGAAACACTTCTAACAAACACTAGACATTTGATTTTTGGTCATGAACTTAATCAACTAGGTATAATGTATGAAACAAAAGGCACTTTTAAAAATAGTTTATTTTCTCATAAATAATGGTGTAAAACTTGGTTATTTTGACAAATAGGCTAGACAAAGGTGAGTGGTATAAATGTGTTTTAGAGAAAGTATCACAAAAGGTACACTTGGATTGGTCTAAAAATGTAGGAATAAATTTAGAATTCTATGCAAAAGGGTCTATGAAACAATGTTTGAAATGATTTGGGTAGTGTAACGATGCTCTGCTACCCAAGAGGTGTGATTAAAAAAGTTTTTTTCAAAGACTCTCTATGGCAAAGACATTTTTCTACAATTTTGACAATATAACACTACCTTTCTTAACTCAAAATTTGGTGGTATATAGACTTAAAGTGTAAGTGTTTAGCACAAAATGGCTTAACTCTATCAAGTGATGATAATGATTATGAGTCTTAAATGGCATTCAACCCAAATTTGGAAATTAAACCAAAGTTCCCTCAAGTTTAGTGAAAATGGTGAACCCACTTAACACATCAACCCTATGCAATTGTAAAGGTGTAATTCTAAATTTAGACTATAAATGAAGGACTTAAAAAACTTTGGTAAAGTTCTAGACTCAATTGGCAGCACAATTGTGCTAAAATGGATGATATGACTCTCAAAATTTTGATGAAATTTTAAACAAGGAAAATTGATGATGTCATATGGGCAACATAACACCTCTTTGTTCAAAGGAAAATTTGGACTATGCATGTTGTTTGGGATTGTTTATGTACACCATGTTTTGACTCCAAACAAGACTTTAAACTTAGGACAAGACGATCTAACTAATTTCCCTTAGATCCTAAATTAACAAAGTTTCGTGGTATTGTTGAAATCTATCAATATACATCATTTGAGAGGATTTTAAGTGTTCATCCAAAAGTAAATGTGAATTATATATTAGGGATTTTACACCCCCCTTTCTCTCAAATGATAGTACTATGACATGGACCTTGAGGTGCACCTTACACCAACAATACTTCCATGGCAAGTGGGGATTTGTCTAAAATCTAACAAGTTTTTGAATGATCTAGGGGAATAAATTACACAATGACTTTCACACCAAACAATGCAAAATAAAAACATTTATTTTGGGTCTGTATCACTTGACTTGTTTTAAAAAGGTCTAGTCTTTTTTACAACCACTACATCCTACTATTTGATCAGTGTAGTGTGATATCCAAAGTGCCACTACATCCCGTGTGCAACTCCAAAGGAGTCAAATAAAGTCAATGTTGGGAGGTGAAACCCTAGGTCAAAGATTCCCTAAAAAACTTATGGGAGGTGATGAATTCCCCCTTGTAAGCCAAGATGCATAAATAAATAAAACATGTATTTAGAAAGACTTTATGGTCACTTTTAAGGTCACCCAAACTTTGATGAATTTTTGGGGAGTTATTTAGATGACTTTATTTTTAAGCCTTGGACTAGGCTACTTGTAATAGGAATGGTGCTTTTGATTCCAAGGGTTCCCTATAGGGGACAATTGGAAGAGCATACATGTAACATTCCTCTTTTTGCTAAACAAAATTTGATTAAACAACTATTCCAAACAAAAATTGATAAGTGTGTTCAATTTTAAACCCAAATGAAAAGTTTGCTGATGCTCATTTGACCCCTTGGTCTTAGTTGCAAACTCTGAAAAACATTCACCAAAAACACCTAAATTCTTTGTTAAACATCCAAAACAAGGTTCTTAATCAAATTTTAAGCATGCAAAAGTGATTTAAGCATGTTTTTAAGTGAATATCCCACTTGGTCCTATGGCACAATTGTTAGCATGTCATATAGATTTGAAGCCCTTTTGAGTTTGAAACAACAAACATTGGAAAAAGATGTCTCGGGTCTATGTTTTTGGAAAAACATAGTGACCAATGTCAGTTAATACCATTGACATTGATTACTCAACTATCAAAATTTGGTCGATGTCAGTTCTATTGATTGACATCAATTAATCAATGACCGATGTCGATATTTCTTGCCGACATCGATTACTATGTAAAAATTGTATCAACCAAAAATGGCAAAATAAAGTTAGAAAATCAAATTTTAAGAGTTTTAAAGGGTCAACTAAATATTTTAAAGTTACAAAAGGATCTTCTTCATGTGTCGGATGTGTCTAGTCCCACCGGGCTTGCGATTATGTGCTCTAATAATTTGAATCAAGAGAGGATGGTTAGTATGGTGTTAGTTCCAAAAATGAAAACAAGATGAAATAAACACACTAATATCATAACATCTCTAGGTTTAGACACTAAGGAGAGATTAGTTAACAAACACAAATGACAAACACAACTAAAAAGCAAAGAATCAAATACAAGAATTCCTTCACCTTTTTTGGATGCCCCAAATGCCTTTGTAGTGGTGGCTTGCTCATCTTGTGCTCATGAAGTCTTCATCAAAAGAGGCTTGGCATCTCCTCTTCTCCTTAGAAACTTTGGCTTGTGGCTTGGCTTGGCTTGGAATCAATTTGACATTATAACACTATTTACTTGAAGCTTTTGGAACTAATTTGACATTATAACTTTGAATCTAGAATAGCTTTGAAGATATATGAGCATAATAACTTTGCATTAAAATATATTTTTAACTGATGTTGTAAGGCCTCTTATTTATAGATTTTTAGATTTGATTAGATTCAACTTGAACCATCCATCTCAAGATTGAGATGTGTGGTTGAGGATTAATTTGATTTTTGGAATTAAATTTGTAATTATCCTTATCATGGCATTGGAAGAAGGGGCAATTAAGAGGCATGGAGGGCATCATGCAAGGCATTGATGAGGCATGGGTGGCATGAATCCTAATATTTGTGGGATTTATGGCCTAGGAATGTCTTCCCAAGAAATGAGGTCACTTGATGATGTATATATTCAATATTAATTTATAAAAACAAGTAATCAACAAGTTTCCATGGAATTATTAATTAGGCCTTGATTTGGGTTAATTAGCTCTTAGGCATGATTAAGTACTTTATGAACAAATTACCCAAATTGATCATAATGTCTTATTATTGGTCCAAAATTGGACTGGATTAGAATTGGAAGGTGACGTTAGACGCATTGGAACTGTATTCCCATTTAGGATGTTACCAATAAAAAAATAAAGGCACATGTCTTATGTAGAAGATTTGATAAAGAAGTGCAATCCAGAGCACCCAAGTACAAATTTTTCATTTTGACTCAAAATAAACTGATCAAAGTTTGCTAGCCCATAAATTTCATTGCCCCATTAGGATAACCTTGCCAAAATCAACACTTAAATATGTTAGTTTCAACTCATTGTGCATTTTTTAGTGTTTTTAGGCCAAATTGTGTATTTTAGGTGGAAACTAGACAAAAGCCTAATTAGAAGTTATCAGTGGCCAATTTTAGGTGTCTATAGTTTGTGTTTATCCACAAATATAGATGGGAAAGAGAGAAAATGGATTGTTTGTGTTTACCCATATCAAAGATGAGGAATTAAATGCTACATGTGTAGTCATTGAAAGTTTGTGTCCTTATGGTTTTAGAGGCAATATGGTCCTAGGAATTTTAGGTTGCATTTTGTGGTAAAATGTGCTTCATGTTTTCTTCATAAATAATGTCTTGTACCTTGAAGAATGTAATAGATTTATTTTAAAATAGTGTATTGACCTCAGGTAACAGAAAGATAAAATGTACCATATGGGTAATGGGTAGAAGATATGAATACAATGTCCACATCCTTAATTAGTGACCTTGTAAGAGCTTTGTAAGATGTTACTCCCAAGGAAGCATGGTCCAACATAAGACTATTCATGACTTTTATGTTTTTGGTTATGTTATTTTTGCATTAATTTCTTGAGAAGAGAAGTAAATTAGATGCAAAGAGAAAAACATATATGTTTGTTGTGTTATGTTTATTGTTAATTATGCACTTTTCTTCTCTTTTACCTTAAATTCCCTTGATATTATTACTTATTTTGAAGGGTAATATGTGGATTTATGTATAATGGTAATGGTGACATAAGTCAAAATGTTAATATGACTATATTGAGATTAGTAACTTCATTTTAAAGATAGTGTTACCTAGAAGGACCCCTAGATAAGTGTTCTTCATTTTATAAGTATCATCATGGCATGTTAGCTAACCTTATCTAATATTAAAAAAGATTATTCATGAGATATTTATGGGATTTACCAGAAGTAGTATATATAAATATTGTTAAGCCCATTCTCATAGCTTGAACTATTATAAAGGATAGAGCAAGGATAAAGAGAGAGAACATGAAAATAGAGTATGAAAATAGAGAAATATAAATTTAACTTAAACTTAAAAGGAAAATATACATAGAATAAATATACATAGAGCATAATATTAACTCAAAATTTTACCTCTATATAAGTAAATGGTGTTGTCCTCATAGAGACAAATGTAGTAGTGGATGGGCCAACGGCTAGATTTGAATATATAAACAATGATTGTAGCAAATCGAATGCTATAAATGTTGACTATGATGATGAAATAACTATCACCTCCTTCAACCTAAAAAATGGCATATATATTATATTCAATTTCTATGTAAATTAATTGTGAACTATACTGCATTTGCAAATATAAATTAAATTTAACATGAAATTTATATAAAATATACTTGTATTTGTGCAGTGTATGATGTCTAAACACCAAAAGTGCATGACAAAAACTCATCACTCATAATAATATTATCTAATCTATCTACACCACCAACACCATTATCTTAGAAGGTCTTATGCACATAGCTCCACACTAACTGCAAGGGGGGGGGTTAGGGTCAGGTAGGTGGTGTATCTATAACATAACTCTATGAAAGCCTACTCATATGTTGAATGAGTGTATTGATGAGAAAACTAAGAGAATGGAAAGTGTCAATATACATGACCTATTGAACTATAAAAGGGGATCTTAGGCTTAAGAGGCTTTTGAATATGGATCTATATAGACCAATTAGGTGCATGATATGCACCTGGTCGATCCTATGTAGAGACTTTTCTTTGGCCCTGAAACTCACTAAAATAAAAATAATTGGAAATATCCTTGAGGATAAACTCACAATAGATGTTCCTCAAAAAATATAATGGGACCTCATGGTTATTACATAGTATATAGTCAAAGACTATCCACCATAAATCCTAAAAATTTATTATTCTTAAGTTATATACATAGTGATTGATAGGAAAATGTTTAGAGGGTATGGGAAATGGGCCATTGCTATCTAGGTTGACGAATAGGGTGTAAATGAAATCTTTTAAAATTTCTTTGTTCTTAACCTAAAGTATTGACAATTTATCAACATAATATGCCCTAAAAGTATCCCTATATAAGGTCCATCTATCAATTTGACTAGTTATAGAGTCAATTTGATCTAATAAGTTCTCTAGGGAATCAACTAGCTAGGTGTGGTGGTGGTTGGTCGAAGTGGGATCCCTCATTCTACCAATTAACTCTTTAATTTCAATTTTATTTCCCACAATGTTATCAATTAGAATCTCTTGACTGTCAGGGGTTTTAGGAAACTATAAGAGGGTTATGTGGAGGGATATGAGGAATAAGAGGGTTTTGTAGAGGGTTAGGAAGAGGAAAAACAAGATGGTTCTATTTAACTTAGTAGGATGGGTTGTTACAAAAATAAATCATAATTAAAAACTAGGGTTAAACAATGAAAATAATGAAAAATTAAGGTTAAATAGGGAATATTTTATCACTTACCTCTCCTACATAGTGACATAGTTGATTAGCAAGTTCATGGGATGAATTTGGTATCTTCCTTGCGCTCTAGTGTATTCCTTGAAAAATGCAATCACAAAATCTAGAGGAGAGCAAGGAAACTCAAATACAAAATGAGGATTTTGCATTCAAGTTTACCTTTTTATTTAATTTTTGATACACAAGTAATGTACTTGCATTATTAACATGCTCACATTATTTAAAATTATAATAAAATGATCACATTAATAAGATTATCACATTATTGTTCAGTATAACATGATCATGTTATATAATACCTTGATCACATTATTGCTCGATAATCACCGATCCATAAATAAAATAATGTGATTGTGTTAATTAATTAATTAATTAATGTGGTTGCATTATTAATTATTGTGATTTCATTACCTAAAATGTTGACAAAATTATCCCCCAACTTTGTGCATTTACCCTTTGGTATTAGATAGTTTGGAAGCATAAATGTTTTCATACTTTGACAATGCACATGCATTTGACTCTTGAACACATTTATTGTCTTGGCCAATCCTATTTAAAAAATATACCTATTTGAATAATAGCCTAGTCCATATAGGAACATCTAAAAATCCTTGATAGATAATCTCTATATTTCATACCATCGATTTACACTTATAGTACACTACCAGTAACACTTGTAAAATATTGATTACCATAAGGGTCTACCTTTACTAGTAGTGTTGAGGCATACTCAGTGGATATTTTTCAAATTGGGAAGTCATTTTTAGGTAATCCTAAACATGTTTCACGGGTTATTCATAATGATAAACAATGAAGATTCAATTATAAATACAAATCATTCCTAAAGATGTTTTTGAAATTACTTGAATATCACCTTCAGAATCACTTGGAAACTCAAGGATACAATTAACACTCTTTTGATGCATTATATTTGAAAGGAATAAATATCCAAAAAAACATTTAAAAATGTATCACCATATCCAATTATGAATACATGAAATCCAAATCTTCATGGTGCCAAGTGTCTAATATAAGAACATTGCATTGTATTATATATTTTTCATGATGATGCATGTGCATGCACACGTGCGCGCACGCGCGCACGCACACACACACACACACACACACACACACACACACACACACACACACACACACACACACACACACACACACACACACACACACACACACACACACACACACACACACACACACAAACACACACACACAAGAGGTAGAACTATGTGTAGTTTGAGCCATCTTTAGAGTATTGGAACATAATTAATGTTGAACCATCTCGTATGGGGTATTTTAAGCTATCCAACCAGAAATAGTAACCTATTTTTAAAGGATACCTTTTGGTTGAAAGCATAATTAGGGTTTCGATGGAAAGACACAGAAGATAACTATCAACACATAGGACCAATGGTGTACACACACCCATGAATAATTTTTAGGGGTAATTTTAGGAGTATCAAGAGTTAAAAATCCATATAATTCATATGGACACTATTGATAGCCACCACCGAGTTCCAATTACCACAAGGGTTAGACTTTGTCAATAATGTTCTTATAGGTTTGTAATAATTTTCTAGCTCTAAGTAACTAATGAAGTAGGTAAAAATCATTTATTATTATATAGACACCTTTTGTGAGTGTCAAAATACTATTAACAACTAATTGTAATTCTCTCCTCTTACGTTGTCAATTCTAAATCAAAATAGTGCAATCTATAAAATATTAATTTAAATTCATATTAGTATATTATTGTCATATTTTACATAATCTGATTAGTATGTAATTTTACACTATTTTAGATCACATAAATATAAAATAAACAAAATAACTTAGTGAGATTAATAATTAAATTGAGAAAAAAAATAACTTTCTTCCTACATTAGGGTTTCACTATTTACTAGGGTTTCAAATTGATCTCCTATTAGGGTTTGACTTTCAGATCCATTTTTTTATTTCTTCTTATTTACATAATCCAAACGCTTACATAATTCTAATAAAAGATACAAATGATGTAAATGATCATTCTTCTACTATACATAGAGGAAATAATAATAATAATTTGATGATCATTTTGATGATATGGATCGATTTGAACTTAAGTAATGTCTTGAGATTAATCTGTATATGGTTGACACTTTTTTGCATGTAGCTAGAGGTAAAAGGAAAAAGCTTGATAAGGAAACTACATCTAAGGAAAAAAATGATAATATTTTTAATGATATTAATCCAAATTTTATAGTACTATATCCTACAATAGGTATTTAAATTAATAATCCTAAAGCTTCCATTTATGTATATGTACCTATGACTACACAAGTGATACCTACACCTAGTATACCTACTATAGGGAAACATAATTTATTATTAAATATTTTGAGTCTATCCTTGTGTAACATAATTTTGTGCCTCATAGTCTTAAAATTCCTGTGACACCACATATTACAAATTAAACTAATATTACTACCAATACATAACTTGTACAATAGCATTTTGATATTCAACCTAGAGTTTCTCAAATATAAAAAGGTTCTCATAGAAAGGTCATTTGACAAACTCTCAAGAAATATTACACAACCCTTTATCCCCAAATATTTCTAATTATCCCTTGCCTACAAGAAATTTTTCACCTAATATTACACCATTTGATGGTAAATGTGATTTTGAATAATATCTTAGGGCATTCTATACAATATGCTTAGACTATGTGTCTAACAATAAGTTACTAACAAAGCTTATTTCTATGAGTCTTAAGGACTATGCCTTATAATGGTTATTTTACCTTCATATTCAATTGGTACATTTTTAAAAACCTTTTTATTATTAATATTTAACTCACATCTCTATAAAAATTAGTGACTAGTGACTATGTGCTTCACCATGTATAGGAGACCATGTATAGGATGTGAGTCAATGAAAACATTAATAATACCAAACTAATTTTTAATAATACGAAACCAATTTTAACTCACATCTCTACAAAAATCAAGTACCTAATGAGCCTATTAGTGACTATGTGCTTCACCATTATACCGTGATTTCAAAAATTATAAATCAAATAATTAAAATAAATATTCAATAAAATCCTAATTTCATCCATCCATTATTATATTATGTTTAAAAATTTAATTTTTTTTATGGCATGTGCCATATGGTTAAAAACCATAGGGTTAAGTGTCTTGCCATGAAAAGGCTAAATTAAGGGACCAACCATCCAACATCTTTTAATGAAAATTTTCTAATCAAACAAGCTTTCAAATACAAGGCTAATGAAACTAATAATGAGGCCAATAAAATTCTCAATGTAGTTTCCCAACCTACTGATTGACTTATCATTTTGGCTCCTTAACGGAGGAAATTTATATGGTTATCATAACCTCCTCTTAAATATGTTAGAATAGTTATTTAAGTCTAGTCTCATATCTATATCTACCTATGAAGGATGATATGATAAAATAAAAAATTATTTTTTTGAAAATCAATTCATATTATGACTTTTCATAATTACATAAGGCATTCAACCAATATATGATTTGGTTTGAGATATAAGACACAAAACTTAAACAAGAACAATACTATAGATTTCAGTGGTGATAATACAACTAGTAATTATTTAGTTTCATAGCCTACTGTAAATATTAAGATATTTTAAATTACATTTCCAAAGCATGTGGCACAAGAAACTAAGACAAATCCTTACATACTTATGACTTACAATGCATATCGTCAATCCACATTTTATGCTCATAGAATTAAGGAGGCTCATCCTAAATATGATTTTATTGGTCACTTGTAAATACATAATTATAATAACCTAAAATCACATTCAATTAACATGAATATATTGATGATGATTCTTATAATGCTCATTTGTTTGTACATGTTTTCATTGACTCACATCCTATACATGGTGTTAGTTCTTTACTCCACTATTGTAATTTAGATATAGGAGTGTTTCATACCACTATAAACCTACACATTATGCCCTTGGGATTATATGATGTATTTTTTGGCATGTATTGGTTAGAGAACCACAGTATTTGAAGGATAATAGATGTAGATATCCACAAGACTACTTTAAGGGCATGTTATGACTAATATGATTTTACATTGGGACCTTTTTGGCTAACCAATTTCTTATTAGTCTTCATGGAAATATATTTAATGGTGTGTTCCATAGTAACTTGACCACTTTGTATTGATATTTCCTAATTATATCTTGATTTTATCCTACACAATTGAGGAATACAAAGAATGTATGTGAATTTTTATTTAGTGTCTTTAAGAGCACCATATTTATGTCATTTTTTACAAATGTCATTTCTTATAAACCTTAAATTAGTATGTGCACTACCTTTTTTTTTGAAGGAATTTGATTTGATCTATTAAAGATACGAGCTACTGTATAGTTTCTAAAGCCTGATTTAGTGACTAACATGCATAATTTAATGGGGTAAGCTAGTTATTATTACAATTTCATATAAGAATTATCTCACTTATTTCATCTCATCACTTCCATGGAAAAAAGGGAAGATTTTTTTTAGGACAAATAAGTGTCAGATTTCCTTTCATATTATGAAAGAACACCTCACTAGTGTATCCATCCTTCTAGTTATATATCCAACTCTAGGAGTTTTTTGGCATTTATTCCTCTAAGGATGGGATTAGATCTATTATCATGTAGGATGGTAGGTGGTTACCTAAAATTCATAAAACATCAAGGAATATGAACTTAGATAACCCACCCATTATTTAGAGTTCTTAGTAATAGTTCATGATCTTGTGCAGTGGCACCATTTCTTGATGGTTCAATATTTTATTTTAAAGACTGACCATTTGAGTATTTAGCACATTATATCTCAAGCTAATCTCAATTCTAGTCAATAGCATTGGATGAATCTCATATGTGAGTACCATTTATATATATGTATATATAACATATCAAGGTAAAAGATAATGTGGTTGAAGATGACCATAATATAGGGTGCTAATATCTGACTATGATGAGCATGATAATTTATTTGAGTGGTCAAATTACTAATTAATTCACATAGGACACGATGTATCAGGATGTGGGGTGGTATTTGAAATAATATAGGTCCATAGTGGGATTTTATTGAAGTTATTCCCTTGATTCATATGGTGTACTTTGTCATCAAGGACACATTTATGTACTATATTTTGAATATTTGTCTTTTAATATTGTTTAAGGCCCATTGAGTAACATTTTTAAACCATCCAGAGGTGAAAAAGTCCCATCCTAAGCTTATACAATTATATTTTTGGACTCATTTATGTAGAGACATAGCTGATTTTATGTCAATATGCCTTAAGTGATAACACCTCAAGGTAAAAAATCAACATTCAATGTGAATTATATTTCCATGAGATTATTGAGTGGAATTAGCAAACCATTTCCATGGATGTTATTATCGATTTTCCTTTGCACACCCATCATCATGATGCCATCATAGTGATAGTGGAAAATTTTACTAAGGCTGAACATTTTTCTCCCATAAATAACACATAATGCTAGAATGGTGCCGAAGTTATTCCTAGATGACACACTCAAGTTACATGGTATACCTCAAAAAATCAATTTTTATTAGGATCTATTACACACTTCTAATTTTTATTCTACTTTATTTAGAGCATTGGGTAACATGATAAATTTAAAGACTTCTTATCATCCAAAGACCAATGCATATAAATACTAAGTGAGACAAGAATTATAGGACATGATAAAAATGTACACTATGGACCAATAGTCCCATTGGGAGGACTACATTTATGTGGTATAATTTCTATATAAGTATAATATCATAGTTGAATCAATGGGGTGCATTTTAAGGCCTTATATGGAAAGGAGTGTAGGAATCCTTAGAGTTATGAATTCCTTAAGTATCATGTATTCATTAGACCTAAATTTATTTAATATATGGAGTGAAAGGTATTCTATATATGTTAGTACCTTCAGGAATCACAAGAGAGACATAAGATATATGCCAATGGTAAGAATATGGATTGACATTTTTCTTGGGATGAAAAGGTTTTTCTATGCGTGCAGTGACATAAAATATTTATATTTTATATAAAAGTTTCTAATCTTACACTTGTATATCCATTATATATCCTTTATTTAATTTGGGATACAGACCTATATGTGTTGACTATGCACTAACACTAAAATTTTGAGGTTGTTCACATATATGTATAGGTTACATGTCTTTGTGTTATCTCTATTTTGACATGTTGATAACCTACAAAATATCAAACCCTAACCTATACAAGGAACAACCGAACCAAGTTAAAATGGTGATAAATTTGTGTTGTGGGATATTGCTAAGCTACCTCAATACCCTAATGTACTGAGTGTTACCTACATAGTCTATGTGGACCTTTGGATAATATCATAAGATGAATTCAACTATTGATTTGTGCTTAGTATGTTTTGACAAAATGGTTTCCTCAAATTTAAATAAAATAATTAATTTGGATAATGACTATGTTAATATAAATAAATTACAATAAGTCTCTTTGATAAATATATAAATGATTTAGGATTACTATTGTAAGTGTAATAGTTTGGGTAACTGGGGGGTTTCAAGTGAAGCACTTGACTTGCTCCTAGAGGAGAAATTTTGAATTATATATGATAACCATCCTCATGAAATGAAAATGAGATTAATTATAAATTTTTTAATTTTAAAAATATAGCCATTATAGCATTGGGGACAAGTCCATCCTAGTGGATCGATGCACATTACATCAGTATCCACCTAGTGCACACTTATCTAGACTAGACATAGGCTTATGAAACTAGATTGATAGTGGATTATCTAATGATTAGGGATATTTAGGAACATATTATGGAATTCTAGAGTATGTTCACATTAATTTCACTACTTGGAAGACTCTCACATATAAAATGGTTATCAGAATGGTGAGTTGTCCAAGTAAGGTAAACATGCCAAGAATAAATTTTTCCAAGCATATATTTATTAAATTTAAATGTCTACATCTTCTAACTTTTATCATTTTTTTTTTATAAATTAATAATACTAAAATAAATGTGATATCTAAGTGTTCAAAACACACTTTATCTTTCCCATGCAAATGTTCATGCTCCCTTGTTAAGGCATATGAAGATGTTTTGGAGTGAGATTGATCATGTATCAATATGAAAATTAGTGTATATTATTGGGTTAGAAAGATGATATCTCTAGTCCTCATATATTTCTCTAAAAATTTGGAAAATAGATCATAAAAATTAAAGTTTTACTAAAAGTGTAACTAGGTACGAAGCATCACTAAGCTCAAGCATTGGCCCACTTGTAAAATTGAGGAAGAAGACATGGGAAACAAATATATGGATAACTAAAATTGGAATCATGTGTGGAGGGTAACTAATATCAAGTTTTTGTTAAATTTTAAAATTTAATCACACCACCATAGATGGATCTAGATTTGAACTATAAAATTTTGTAACAATTCTTGATATTTGATGCTTCGATAAAAGAGAAGACTGATTTGAAAATTAGTAGCTTGGTCATAAAATTATATAATGAACCATGTATTATATATATATTTCCAAAATTGATCATTTAAAACCTATTTTAATCCTTGTACCATCTTCACATAAGTGTGTTTGTGTTTTAGTAACTGCAAAAATGGAGAACATAGGCTAATCTATGTCTATTGCAAATAGAAAATTCTTATTTTTTCATATTGAAACTTGTCAAAATTGAAATGTATTTATTTGAAAAATCCCATTATGTTTCCCCCTATTGATAGGAGGTATATTTACTAAAAAATAATTTATCTCAAAATAAAAAATGGGGGCATTTGCGAAAGATAGATAAAACATTGAAAATAATTTTGCATTTATTGAGTGTATATTGAAATCATATAGATGTATCTTTGAATTACATTGAAATATTTTAAACTTTATTACATTCATGAAATTTTAATTTTACATTATATTATTGAAAATGAAACATGACAAAGAACTTTCAAGTAATTGCATATGTATTTGTAAGCATATATTTGAAAATTTGAGGCATTGAATCTTGTAGATATTATTATGCATAATGAAAATAATGAAAACATAGATAGATAATTAGATACATAACAATTCATGATAGTGATCATGGTACCATAGTATCCTAGTATAAATCATGTAATTAAAGTCACACAATTGTCATGAAAAAGAGGCCTAGGAGGCCACATATAAGGGACATGTAATATGTCATAAAGATTGTAAAAGGAATGATAAGTTCCATACATGTAGTCTAAGGGTTTAAAAAAGGGACATGAATATGTCACATAATTAATATATATTAATGAAGGCCACACACACAAGCTATGGTTGTGCCATATAATCAATGTGTATGTTAAACATACACAAGGCCAAGATATGCATGCAATGATCGAACAACATGTAAAACCATGTTATGAAACTAAAATTAATATGTTATAGTAACATATAGTGAATGAATAAAAAAAATTTATTGCGTATGTAGTTATTATTCTATTTATCAAGGCATATGTGAATTATATAATGAAATATTAAATCACATGTATAGTTATTTATAGATGAACATGAAAAATAATAGTGTAAGTATATACAACCTTTAAGGTGTCAATGTATAATACATTTATGCTCCAAAGGAATGAAAACTATTGGGTAAAGGCTTGACCAACATCAAACTATGTGAATGTATGTTTTAAATGTGAAATAGTAATGATATTTGAGTGTGGATGTTTACTGTGTACAAAAACTAAGCTATTAGTTTTGTATGACACGGTTTCCATTTGAAACATAGATTGAATATACATATATATAGGTGTGACATTGTACCATTGTTTACCTAGGGTGAATTTGTTTAGATTGAATATATTTAATTTTTTCTAATCAGAGCATCTTTTGCTATGCATGAGGACTTATGTGTATTTTATATTTTGTCATGTTGCACACTTAGAATACCTTATGAGATGTGTAATGCATTAAAATATGTTATTAATTTAAATATAAAACTAGATGGCATAGAAAAATCATATTCATCAACATAAAGATATGCCTATGGGTCCTATTTTTTTTATTTTTATAAAATATTATGGCTTTTTTGGTATTTTTTGCATATACCAATGTTTTTGTATTTTGATTATTTGAAAATAAATAATCATGCATGAAAGTTAACAAAATAAGAAATCAACATAAATAAAAATGGTTTAAAAAAGTATAATAAGGAAGGGAATATTTGAACAACCCTCAATAATGTGTTGAAGAAAAACATGGCAAGAAGGAAAATATGTGATATGCCTCCAATTGAAATGAAATATTTTCAAGGATGGCAATTATAGTCATGTGAACTCATATATAAGGATGTAATCTTTAAGGTGTATATGATAACCTATATCATGTATGGGTTATCATTAAAATATGTATATTTTTGAATCTTAAAAATGTGGTTACCTTAGGTTAATCAAATTGGGTTGATGTAAAGCAAGGGGAAAAGTGTTTAAAAAAAATAAAAATGAAACCAACAAGTTAGAAGAGGTTTTTTGAATAGGTGTAGAAGAACAAGAAATAAAATATGAACAAGAAAATAAGTTATTTACAAGTAGAAACTATGTAAGGAAATTAAAGAAAGAAATTATCCCAAGGGTGATAGTAAGAAGGAATGTCAAACATGGAAAAATAATTATATAATCAATAGGATTCTCATATATGTACCTAACTTTTTGATAATAAGGATCCATTTTTGTGCCATGTAGTGCCAAATTTAGAAGTATAAAAATTTAAATAAGAACTATATCTTGTCAGGTAACCTTCTACACTGTTGTATATAAATTTGTTTAGGCTTATAACTTCATGCAGTGGAGGAGTCTATGAAAAAACTTATACCTATGTATAAGCCTTTATAATAACCTCTACTTGTGTAGATTTAGATAGCTTTTTTTCCTATGCCAAATGATCATGCTCATTGTAATCAATTTATGATCAAAATTAGATTGATAAACTTAAATATGTTTATTCTCATTAGTAGGTGAAGAGGCTAAAATATGCTCATGCTCATGCCTATATGTAACAATTGATTTTGGAGTATACCTCTTTCAATTTGCATCATTATCTTGAATAGTAGTGTAAATTAACACATTACCAATTTTCTCAATAAATATACCAACCAATAGTTTTAGGGAACCATAGGTTACAACAGATATTCATAATGAATGCCTAAAATTTTGACCACTTGATTAACACAAATATAGTATAAATTCTTTTGAACTACAGATGGAAATTATCTATTTATTTGTAACCAATGTCTTCCCAATAAAATATCAAGGACCTATGTGCTTGGTACCACTAAGAAATAAGTATGTAAGATGAGAGGGCCCACTTGTAAGGGAAGAATAATATGACGAATATAATTTTGTGTATGGCCATAAAATGACTTAACAACTCTAGATTTGTGTTGAATATGTTTTTGTATATAGCCAAGAGAATGTAGAATATTTATAGTGCACACCTTTTCACTTGATCCATTTTATATCATAACACTATGAATGGGTTACATGCCAATAAATGATCCAATGAATAATGCATTCCTATCAAAATTATCATCAATAATTTATGAAGCATCGTATGTAATATATAATTTAGATTCTTTTTATTTAGAGATATACTAATAATGTTATCAAAGGGATGCCTATATGAATTTGGGGGAGGATGAGCATATAGGGATGATTGATATCTTAATAATGTAACTGTGTATCCTATGTATAAAATTATATGTGTATATAGGGATGGTTTTTGATGCACATTCCCCGATAATCAAAATATGAGTTTGGAACCATGTAGAAGTCACGTGTACAACCCTAAGGTTATAAAATAATATCTACCAAAACTATAGAACTTTGGAAATTTAAGTAATACTATGTATCTATATATCTAAGTGCTTGTGTGTCTATATATCTGAGACAATTTGTATGTATGAGTATCTAATCCATTGGAGTTATAAATATGAGATAACTATGTATCTAAATATCTAAGCCAATCTATGTATTTGTATATTTGAGTCACTGAATTGGGGAAATCTAAGTCAATTTATGTGAATAGTGTATATATACCACCCTTTTATTGAGAGAGCCAAAACTATGGTAAGGGTATCAAATGAAAAGTGATATCGGTAAGTACATTAGTGATAGTTAGCATTGTTAATATGACCATAAGATTGATTCTTTTTGTTAATTTTTAAGGAATTATTTGTAAGTTGAGTCTAGGATAGACATGTGGTCTATATTGAGTTTGCTAAGGAAATATGAGTTTTATCATTTGCAGATTCAAATCGATCAAGATAGAAGTGTAACCAATAAGATGTGGGGTATATCATCATCAAGCCCCAGACACAGGATATGGATTAAAAATTAGAGCTATGGTTTTTAAGATATTATGATTGGAATATTTTGGTATTATTTGCTGAAATTTATGCATAGGGTCAACCTAAGGTAGGTAACATTGTTAACACATAACTTAAATAGGTTAATTCATTGATTTTTAAAATCATTTAAACCTTTTAACTTGAGTGAATTATTTATTTGATCCTAAAAAATATGCCAAGGATATGAGGAATGAATGTGACTCACTATGAGGAAGTGGAGGTGCTCATCTAGGCTGATGAGGAGGTTACCCTAGTAAGAAACCTACCATTTTATGCATTTTTTAAAAATGTTTTAACTTTTTTATATATAATTTTTAAGAAAATTTAGTTATTTTAGGTTCCTTTTTAGGAGGGTCATGACAGTGTCCTAAGGACGACACTAGTGTCCTAGGCTATCATGCTACTATCAAAGGGCCACACTACTATCCAACTGATGGAGTAAAAATTGTAATTTTTTATTCTAATTTGTGTTTAATGATATTTTTTATATGTTTATATGTCATTTATAGATGCCAATGTCATATTTTGTTGTGTTTTATAGGTGGATGTATATATGAGGGAGTTATATAATGGCTAGATGATGGAGTATCATCTAACCCCTGACCATTATCCTAGTTTCTTTCATCTTCTAAATGTAGAAAAGCAAAAATAGTTAAAAACATTTCAACTATTTTTGCTAGATAACTAGGCATGCCAGAATGTTTCTAACTATTTTTGCTTTTCTACATTCAGAAGATGAAAGAAACTAGGATAATGGTCAGGGGTTAGATGATACCTGGATGAAGTCTGTGCACCATATCCAGACATTGAAGGGACTCCTCTTTAGCTGTGGAGGATGACACTTGTAGATAATAGAGACTTAAACAAGGAAACTATTAGATAGATAGGTAGTAGACTACCAAGCAAAGCTTGATCCTAGAAGTGCAAAGACTTCCTGGAGGGGTGACAGTCCACTAGTTGATAAAGAGCAGAATGTTGCTAGAAAAAAGAAATGATAAAAGACTAAACAAAAGAAATAGAGATAAATGCATACCTGTATTTAGCAATTTATCTTCCACAGTCACCGATGTCGGTAGTTCTACCGGCATTGATAGGTCAAGGTCGCCAGTGTCAGTTAGTCTACTGATGTTGATAGGGGCAATGGGCCTGGTGGCCAGTGTTGGTTAGGGCAATGGGGCTTTAGACAAGTCTCAGGTCTGTCTGTAGTCAATCAAAATGGTCTGGAAGGTCTATGAGAGTTTGATGGCTTATGCTCAGTTTGTAGGGCAGAGAGTGTGGCCTGAATGAGAGACTAGATGGAGGATAGGGGCAAAAGGGAGATAAGGGTGAGAGAAGGCTTTTTAGCCTCTCTAGGAAGACCAGATTGGGTTGTGTCAATAGTGCTTGGAAATGGATAGTGGGCTGATTGCTAATGTACTTAAAAAGACACTAAAATAAAACCAGTAGAAATAATTAGCTGTGAGTGGGGAGGCAGAAGTGCAGGAGGCCACTTTTTGTTGTGGCTGATGCGGGAGATGCCTTGCAATCTTTAATCTAGTTTGGAATGACTGGTGCAGAATCTCTAAGCCTAGAGAGTGTTGTTGAAATGCAGATCCCTATAAGAAGTTGAGAAGCGAGAGAGCTTGGAGCTTGGAACAAGAGAATTCATGTTCACTAGGGGAGCAACAAAAGTAGAAATGCAGCTTTAAAGGAACCGACATCAGTAAAACCATCGGCATCGATCGACTACTGACCGATGTCAGCGGCTGAAGAATGGGAAAAGAGGCTATTTTTAGCCTTTTACCCATTCTTCCAATTGCCAGGGTTGATTGTCATTGGAAAATGGTCCAAGGTGGATTAAATGAGTGTGTGAGGCTTGTGGAAGGGTTGAAATGGGGTTTAAGCAATTAAGATTTTGCATGGGGTGAGGGAAGCATCCAAGAAGAGGTATCTTAGGTGGGGTGAGGTGTCATGGGTGATGTGTTAAGGGGGTTATTAATTTAAAATAGTCAATTTATTTTAAATTAATAATTGAGTGGGTTAGAAATGTTTAGGAGGTGGACCAAAGATATCAAAGAGGAGGATGGCCAAGGGATAGACACAATTTTGGTGTCTACATTTTCCCCTTTTTGTCTTGTTGGTTGTTCTTGATGAACTGCAAGATAAAAATAGGAGTAAGCTGCCCCAGGTATGGGATGAGGTGTTCCCCCCTCAAAGTGGGAGTCGAGGGAAGGCAACCTGAGATCAGGTGTGGATTTGATAGAGAGTGGATGAAAAGGGTGAAAGTTTGAGTGTGAATTCTGCAAAGGGTGGGATTGTGCATATACCACACCACGTGATATGAGGTCAAATTGTAATGGTCAAAGGTCGAGGAGTGCTAAAATTGAAATAACCAGTCCCTAACATTTAGTCATAGCTGATTGGGTTAAATGATTCAAGCTATAGCTCCAATGGTTTTCATGTTCCAAGTATCCTGAGCTCAGGAAGTGCTCTTGGAAAACATGAAAAAGCCATAAGCAGTGGGGATCAACTAGAGCATGATCCAATAATTGTGGGGGTCATGAAAAATTTGCTAACTAGTCGTGAGGTAGCAAGGACAATCAAAATAACCAAGGTAGTGTTGTCTTGAAAGTGGTCGGAGGAGATAGTCACGATCTCTAAGGTCTGTGGTTGAGTCAGGCAGAGGTAAAAGTGATCTCGAGTGTGCCCAAGGAGGCTAAGATGACTTCTACTGTGAGGGCAGGTTGTTATGGGCATGATTTTGGTCATTGTGAAGAAGTTTGAGGTTTTAAGGCCATTGACGTTAGTTAGAAAATTGATGCTAATGGCCAAAAGGGGACTGACATCAGTGAAAATCAGTTGACATCGGTGGCCTAGGACACGATTATGCCGACGTCGACGGCCTGCCAAATCCAACAAAACTAGATTGGCGGCCCACCAAAAGTCATTTGTGATTGTTGACCAAGTGAAAAAGTGAGCTCTGGAGTTTATTGAGTGAAAGTGACACCAAGTTAACTGGTGTAGTAGCGTGAGGTGGCAGAGTGTGATTGGTGGAGAGAGTGAGCAATTTGGAGCAGGTTTGGAGGTTGCAGAGGTGATTGTGGGCCAGCCAGAGTGTGCAGAGAAAGTGAGATAGAGGTGATGGTAGAGTGTGGAGGAGGACCCGTGGGAGGTCCACCACTAGCAGCACCCATTGTGCCACCACGGCAATGATGATGGGATGAGGTAGGAGGTGCATTTGATTATTTTTGGTTTGTTTTGAATTGGTTTTGTTTTGTGAAATTTTTATGTTTTTAGCTAGAAATTGAGGGGGAGGGTTAGTTAGAAGGGTGGGTGGAGGGATTAGGGTAGGTTAGGAGTATTTTGGAGGGATTGGGGGGTTAAAGGGGGAAGAAATGGGGAAGCCCTAAATTTAGGGCTCACCCCATTCAGCTCTAGGGCTGAACTAGTCATCGATGTCAGTGAGTTTGCCAGCATTAGCCGACTAGCAATCGATGTCAGTCACTTACCTACTGACGTCAGTTAGGTAAGTGCCGTCATCAGCATGCTAACCAATGTTAGTGGCTACCTGGTCAGAAAGATTTTGAAATTTGTCAAGTCGAGGGGCTGAAGTTACACCAAGGGCATCTCGAGTGTTGGGATAGGCATAGAGGGGGAGGTAGATGGTCAAGTAGATAGATGAAAGGGAAAATGGCTAAGCTATCTCTCCAAAAGGGAAGAAGAATTATGGGGATTGGTAGTCACTTTGTTAAAATGAGTTTGATTGTTAGATGTAGGTGAGGCAGACACTGATGCTGAGTGATCAGCTGCTGACATTGTTGATGCGGATGCATCGAGACATCACCGGGGAGGAGTGGACTCAGATGAGCGTAGTGGGTCTCAGCAAGTTGTAGTGATACTATCAAGTGGTGTAAGATGTGAGCCTGATGGTGGATCTGATCAAGTAGTGGGATCACTCCACCAACACCTTCCACTTGCTAATAGGGGAGATGACAATGACTGTCGAGGATGTATACTAGATTTTGTGGCTATCGGTACATAGAGCAGACTTGTATGCATGATCGAGAGAGGTGCATGACATATAGATGGTGACGCTATTTGGAGAGCACATCACTAAGATGAGCTACCACTTAGCCAATTTTTCATATGAGCCCCTTTATGCTACTAATGAGGATGCACATCAACTGGCGATCCTTATGATGATCAACATCACAATCTATGTGCTACCAAATGCAGAGGGAGGCAGGTTTCCAATCGCTATGACTAGAGTTTTGACAAAGATGATGGAGTAGTAGACAGTGTTTGCTTGGGTGCTTGTCTTTTTAATCTAGGTATACAAAGAGCTATGGGGTATCAGTCAATGGTGATGGTATAGCTTGTGTGTGGGCCACCTCCTGCACTGCTGGGCATATGAGCACATCATGGTTATATGACCTCTCAGCCTCCTAATGGTGATTCATGCTAGCTTTAGGGTCAGATTCAGGTGATGGCATGAGGTTATGGCACATACATAGATGGATGGGGTAGTTAGAGATATTAACTACTACAGAGTGGTAATGGAGGCCCTAATCCCTGCAGACATCATCTAGAGACCATACTTGGGGTATCTAGCTTTCAGAGACCAGGGAGAGCAACTTGTCAGAGTGTAGATTTGGAGATGGGTTAGAGGCAGGTGAGCTGGCGAGCTTGAGAGAGTACCAGTAGAGAGAGTACGGTGCCAGTATGGGTTGCTTTAGAATGTGCCACTTGCCTTCCCACTTTATAGGTGAGATGACATAGAGGCACCGCTCCCACTACCAAAAGAGACAGAGGGGCCCAATTTTGAGGAGCTACCAGTAGAACCTGGGATAGAAGATCCAGGATGCACAGAGGCCTACTCAGCATGGTGGACAAGGTAGTACATAGGCATGCAGGTGGGACTACAGCCTGATCTTTAGGTAGTGATCAGAGAGTGAGATGCAGCTCGATAGGAGAGAGATGCTACCATCTAAGAGAGGGATGCAGCCTAGGGATAGGTGACTATTTTGCAAGGGTAGGTCATAGTTTTGATAGGGCAGGTGGCAGGGTTGACAGGTCAGGGGGCTACTCTGACAAGATAGGTCACTATTTTGTAGGCGCAATTGGCCTTAACCTAGGCACAAGCATTGACATGGTAAGTTTTTAGAGGATAGGGCCTGATTCAGCATCCACCTCAATAGCTAGTTTAGTAGCCAACATAGTCAGCATCTATGCAACCAGCTTTTTCATAGCCTCAGGGTTTAGTGTAGGGCATGGCAGTAGGGTTGATGGGTCCACCACAGACTATACGTATTTCTAGGTACAATACCATGTTGGATAAGATCGCGTATTATGAGGGGGCTATCAGGGGGTTCCCTCAAATACAATGATATTCTGAGATGGGGGTAGAGCAGAGCTGACAGTGATCTATGTCACGAGCGACTGCTTCGGGTTCTCGTAAGTGGTGCAGATCAGAGGGGGGAGAGGATACGATGTCTTCACGACCACCACCACCACTACCATAGCCACAGCCTTAAGGGAAAATTTTTCATATGATGTATATACTGGCCTGCAAGCTGTTGATGCAAGATGTACATTATTTTATGAGAGAGAGAGAGGCACAGATTGTGCCATTGTAAAAACATTGATGGATATATATGATGTGATTTTGACCAGATTACTATTGTGTTTTTAGATATTTAATGTTTACAGCATTTTTCATATGTTTTAATGATGTATGCTTAATGTGATGATGATGATTATGATGATATGTAATGATGATTATGTAATGATTATATGATGATGTTCTATGATGATGTCGATGATGAGAATAACTATACTATGATTATGATGATGTTAATGATTATGCTATGTTAGTGATTATGAATGATGTGAATGCTTAATGTGATGATATTTTATGATGATGTTAATGATTGTGATGATGAGGTTTAATGATTATGATGAGGATTAGAATGATTATGTTACAACTTTTGGATTATTGTGATGCATGCTGTAACATTGATTTGTGTTTGGGTTGTTAGTTTCCATGTGTATTATTTTTCATAGAAACTAATGTGATTGGCTTATGATAATGTTAATGGTTATGGAAATATGTAATTGGTTATGATGAAGAGATGTGAGAAAGGAATGTGACGAAGGAATGTGACAAAGGAATGGCCGAGCTAACCCTAGAAGACCCCATGTCAACTGAGTGCTGCCTACATAGCCCCTGTTGTTAGGGCCTCAGGCCAATGAGTTCTCCTAAAAAGGGAGGAAGGGTTGAAGTGGTTGATGTGCTTGGTTTGGTCATGAGAATGATTTATCACTTCCCATATGTCTGATGGTACATGCTTGAAATGATGAGGAGAAGATGATGTTACAATATTTTCCATATTGTGCAATGGTGTATTCTGTAACATTGGTCGGGGTTTTTCATCCCTAGCAATTATCCATGTTGGGCGATGGATGTATGCTAAAGATGAAAGGAGTCTATTTATGCTTCAACAAGTAATGGTTTATGCTTGACATAGATTGTGTGGTCGATAGTTTTCATGTGTATTGGTGTCCATAGAAACTAGTGTGAATAGGCTATGAGAATGTTAGTGGTTTGAAAAGGGTTGGGTTGGTTTGTTTTGGCAAATGATTTGGTTGAATGTGACCAAAGTGTGTGCAGAAAGTGAAAGGCATTTTTTCCCTTTCATTAACAAGGACCATAATTATAGCATAGATAGGGGTTGTTAGAACAGAAAGCCCCATTCATGCATTACGTCGTTGACCATTGGTTGTGTTAGAGAAGTAATCGAATCACTTTGACATTAAAATGAGCTCAAAATCCCTTGAGTAGGTGATGTGATATGTTAGGATAGGGTAACCATTTTTAGTAGGGATAACTTTGCCCCTTTTTATAGGAGACTCTGAGACGACTATAAGCCAAGTCCATGACCTTCTCCTTTTTTTTTAGTAGACTGATCAATGCGGGAAGTCTACGAGGGATGTCATTTTGTTTATGGTCATTTGTGAAGCTAATCGATGCGAGAAGCTTCTGAGAGAGTGTTGTTTGTAGCAAGATGTATAAGCATAGCCATCCTTCGAGGGAGTGGTCTATATTTTTGCTTTATATATATTTGAGGGCTTTGAATAGCTATCCTTTGAGGGAGCAGTCTGCCTTTAGAGTTTATGACCTTTTGATATTTTGACATCACAATTTATTTTTGATAGAATTTTGAGTCATGGACAAGACTATAGAAGTTTAAGGGCTCCCTTTTAATAGGACAAAGCATTCATACTTTAGAAAAGGGTTACATAGGGTTTGTTTTAGGGGAAGAGAGTTGAAAGGAATGAGGATTAAGAGGACAGGGATTGCTCAAGGGATGAGCTCAAGTTAAATGTCAAGTGAACGAGTACTCGACTAATAGTAGAATGGTCACAAATGCTAGGCATTAAGGGGCTCATGTTTTGGTCATCCTTCGAGAGAAGATAGATGATAAGTCCCTGACCCATATTTGTGTGTGATGATAGAAGGTCTGAGCCAATTAGGAGCAAACTTGCCTCATTTACTTCTTTCCATATTAGTCACATGTTGATTTTCTTTGAGGATGAGGTCTCCAATTTTGAAATCTCATTCTCTCATATTTTTGTCATAGGCTCGCTTGATGTGATTTTGATAGACATGGAGATGGTTAAGGGTAGTAAGACAACATTCATCAAGTAACTCAAGTTGAGCTAAGCGATCTTGATGAAAGTCATTGTTAGAGAGAATGGCATGTAAAGAGATGCACAGAGATAGGATCTGTACTTCAAGAGGTAGGACAGCCTCTATTTTGTATACTAAAGAGAAAGGTGTAGCACCCGTAGGGGTTTGGATGCTAGTGTGGTAGGCCCACAAAGCAAAGAGAATGTGAATGTACCAATCCCTTCCAGTGTCGTTGACCACCTTCATGAGAGTTTTGGTTAAGATGTTTTTGTAAGCCTCGACCTGCCCATTTGCTTGTGGGTAATAAGGCAAGGAAAAGCTGAGTTTGATGCTAAATGAGTCACAGAGTTTTTGGACAATTTTGTATTTGAATGATTTGCTATTATCGGTGATGATTTTGTGAGGTACACCAAAACAACAAATGATGTGGGTGTTGATGAAGTCGACAATTTTGTCAACTTTTGTGGAGATGAGAGGAATAGCTTCCACCCATTTAGTGAAATACTCAGTGGCGGTGATAATGGACTGATGTTGAAGAGACGAATGAGGGTTAATCTCACCGATGAGATCTAAGCCCCATTGTGAAAAAGGCCAAAAATTTTGAGTGACTTGTAAGGCATGGCTAGGGAGGTGAAACAAGTTAGTGTGCTGCTGGCACTTGACGTAATGCTAAACATAGTCACTACAGTCTTGATGAAGAGTGGGCCAATAATAGCCCAAGCGAAGGATGCGCTTGGCAACTGAGTTACCACTGAAGTGTCTGCCACAAATCCCATTATGGACTTGTTTAATGGCATGAGATGCTTTAGTGGAGGTTAGACAGTGAAGAAGGAGGCTGTCGAAACCTCTTTTATAGAGAAGACACCCTAGCATGGTATATCGAGCTCTGTGTTTGATGAAATCCCATCATGCATTGCTAGAGAGATTGAGAGAAATGATAGAATGAGTCAAGTAGTCCACAAGTTGTTTATACCAAACATCCCATAGACTAGAGTTTATGGTGCTGACGAAGTTGATGTTAGTAGAAATGTATGAAGGCAAAGACACATGATACACCATGATATAAATTCTTGATGAAGAAGATGAAGATGGAATATGTGAAGCAAGAGAAGCCATAGTGTCAGCAAACTTATTTGTAGATCAAGAAATAGTTTGTAAGAGGTAATGGTAAAAAGAAGCTAGGAAGATGTCAACACGGTGTTTGTACCTTTGCAAAATTTCATTTTTACAAAGATATGAACCGTTGATTTGATTGACGACAAGTTGTGAGTCACTGAAGATGATGATGGTCTTGATGCTTAGAGAAAGGGCGGTTTGAAGTCCCAAAATTAAGGCTTCATATTTAGCCATATTATTGGTACATTCAAAGTTGAGCTTGAAAGATAGGGGCATGGGCTCACCCTCGTGAGGGATGAGAATGACTCTTACACCCCCATTGAGTTGCCATTTGGAGCCGTCGAAGAACATTTTCATTTGATAGAATGTGCCATCAGTCAAAAGTGTGGTGATAGATTCATCAGGGAACTCACAATGAGAAGGTTGGTTATCAGGTAGAGGGGCATCTGCTAGTTGGTCAATGATTGTTTGCCCCTTTATGGATTTCTGCTAGATGAATTCCAAGTCAAACTCAGCAAGAAGCATGAGCCAACAAGCCATACGCTGGTTTTGGTATGGCTTGGAATGCATTTATTTGAGAGGGTCAGTGTGAGTGATGACAAAGGTTTTGTGATTGAGAAGATAATGACGGAGCTTAGTAGCGGCAAAGACTAATGCCAAATAGAGTTTATCTGTATGAGTATATCAATTTTCATAGTCGACAAGTATTCAACTTATATAGTAAATCGCTTGCTCACGGTGTTGCTCATCTCGGTGCGTGATCATGGCACCTAAAAAATAATTAGATGCTGAGATGTAGAGGTAGAAGGGTTGGTAATCTTTAGGTGGAATAAGGACTGGTGGAGAGATCAGATAGTGTTTGAGTGCTTCAAAAGCCTCTTGGCAGTCCTTATCCCATTTAAAGGAGATGTCCTTAAGGAGATGATGAAAGGGTTGGCATCGATCGAAAAGCTATGAGATGAAGTGACGGATGGATTAGAGCTTCCCTTGTAGACTACAAAGTTTCTTGAGATTGGTTGGAGGTGGCATCTTGAGTATAGCATGAATTTTAGTGAGATCTATCTCAATGCCACTGAGAGAAATGATAAAACCCAGGAACTTCCCTAAGAGAACCCCAAAGACACATTTTTTGGGGTTAAGGTGAACATTATATTAAAGAAGGTGAGTAAAGATGATCTTGAGGTTGGTCAAATGGTCATGATGAAGCTTAGATTTGCCTAGCAGCTCATCCACATAGTCCTCCATGATTTTGTGAAGGAGGTCATGAAAAATGTAAGTCATGGCATGTTGATATGTGGCACCTACGTTCTTTAGGCAAAAAGGCATGACCCTATAGTAGAAAGTCCCCCATGGGGTGATGAAGGTAGTCTTGTGTTGATCTTCCAGTGCAATCAAGATTTGGTTATATCCGAAAAACCCATCCATGAGTGATAGCATCTCATGACCGGCCATGAGATCAATAAGTTGGTCAATGTTGGGAAGAGGAAAATTGTCTTTGGGGTAGGCCAGGTTGAGGTTGTGATAGTCAGTGCAAATTTGGATCCCCCCAGTTGTTTTGGTGATAAGGACGATGTTAGACACCCACTATAGATAATCAATGGGTTGGATGAAAGAGACAGAGAGAAGATGTTGAAGCTCCTCTTTGACAAGGAGCGCAACTCAAGGATGCATCTTACGAAGCTTTTGCCTGACAGGCTTAACCTCTGGGTTTGTGATGATGTTATGGATGGCAATGTTAGGGTCGATGTCAGGCATGTCACTGTAGGTCCAAGTAAAGGCCTTGCTATGGTCTGAAAGGAATTTGGTGTAGTCGATCTGCTCTTGGGTGTCTAGAGATTGACCAATCTTTAAGATGTGAGGAACATCAGAAGATGGAAGGTTAATGTCAATGGTCAATTCATTTAACATAACCTGCATTTCAAAAGGAAGGGAGCATTGAATGAAAGAGTCATCAACACCCATGTAGGTGAGAATGGCATCATCGTCTATGTAGTGGATAGTGTTGATGGTTGCTGACTCATCATCTATCATATTGGGATAAATAAGAGGAAGAGACTTGGATACCCCGCTTAGTAGATAGGTTAAGGGTTCCAAGTGGATGGTGTTTATGCAAAAAAAAAACTAGGAGGGATGGAAACCACTGACTCCATAGGTGAAGAGGGGAGAATAGGCGAGCTTTAAGGTGATTGATCTGTGATAGGTTTGGGGCAAGGGTCTGCAGAAGCTTCAGTAGGTTCTTGAAAACCTAGACCATACCATTTCTTGGCATTTTCATCATTTAGTGATTTGATGGGCTGATGGGAGCCTTGCTCATAGCGCCCAAAGCCAAAACCCTTCCATGCACACCTATAAAGGTAGGTATGAGCAAAGTTGGGGTTTTTAAGAAAAGAGAAGTCAGATGTGAATGGTTGAGGTGAGGAGAGAGGATTCCCATCAGTAGGAGCTTGATCTAGCCCCCCATAGATGAGATTTGTTTGAAGGTTAGGAGGACTGTAAGGGATGACCATTCTGATCCAATGGTCATAGCTTAGACTGTGATGAAGTTGTCCATACTCTTATTGAGTCTGGAACATGTCTAAGGTAAGTAAGCGATACTCCCCAAGTGAAAGTTGTTGGAAGATATCTTCCATAGGGTCTTTCATCACTTGAGGAGGTGGTGTGAGGGCAATCGCCATTTGCGTGTTTGTTGAAGCTTTCATGGATGGAGGCGGTGTTTGGGTTGGTGTCTTGAGAGGAATGAGGACGTCATTTTGTTGATAGGTCATGTTACATGTCTTGAAAGGGGATGGGTCAGTGGGAATTACATGGACTTGCCTGTCGTGTTCAAATTTGACAAAATGGTGCAGTGTAGAAGGGACACAAGCCATGGCACGGATCCAAGGTCATCCTAAAAACATGTTGTATTGGAACTCTCCTTCAATGATGTAGAAGAGATCCAAGACCATGCGTGGGCCAACACGAATATGGAGGATGATGGTGCTAATGATAGTGACAGTGGTGTCATTAAAAGATCGAAGGATTGCATCGGTTTTTAATACGCAATTCTTGGGGAGGGCCAATTGATCATATGCATGGGTAGAAATGATATTAATGCTGGCACCTCCATCAATCATAACTCACTTAATGTAGGTTTGATCAACATAGGTTGTGATGAAAAGAGCAGCATCTTGATCTTTCGAGTAGAGGTAGGAATTTTAGAATCACTGAAAGTAATAGAGGTGATGGGGGATAATGATTGGACCAAGGTAGTTAGTGGTTAGGGGTCTTCAGGTTAGACCTCCACTATTTGTAAGGCTCTGATTAGAGCTTGATGATGTTGGGGTGAGCTTTGGATGAGGTCATATAAGGTCATCTTTATGGGTGTTTGGTGAAGCTATTATAACATAGAGTCATGGATTACCCCTAAAGAAGAGGTTTGGGATGCACCCAGGATAGAAATTTTGGGTTTTGGTGGTTGAGGTGGCTTGACAAATGGATAGGTCCAAAAAATAGAAACTTTTTCTTTTGCCTTATCCTTTTGTGACCTAGTGGCTACATTGATGGTGTTAATTTCAAAGAGAGGGGGCAAAGGAGGTGAAGGGACCATAGTCTGTTGATGAGATGTCGATGAGGGTGAAGAGGTTTGACAGATATGGGAAGGTGTCGGAGGCCTGTCGACAGTATCCTCAAGGAGAAGGGTGTCTTTTTCCATGTATTGGTGAATGACAACCTTGAGGGCACAACAATTCTCAGTATCATGTCCCAATGTGTGATGATATAAGCAAATTTTATTATCATCAAACTAGGAAGGTTTTGACTCAAGAGGTTGGAATGGTTTGATAGGTGGAAGGGTTATGCTAGAAGTTTGCAAAAGTCAGCACAATATCAAAGCGTATGAACCCACTAAAGGGTCCATGCTTATTGATGCATGAGGTGTTGATGACTTTTGCTTAGGAGGTGTTGAAGGAGGCTTCCATACCACCTTTTAGGTTGGTGGTGCGGCTACTTGCGTAGATGACACTTTCTTTGTGAGAGGTGCCAAATTTTTCAAAAGAGGTAGGCTTGTGGTGGGTAAAGGAAGTAGTGGGGGTAACTTGTTTTGGTTAGGGGTTGGAGTAGGGAGCACTCCTATCATGGTAAAAGGGTGAGGGCCTAAAATTGAGGGCAATGATGATGGTGGAGGAGGAGTTTGCTGCCATGGTTTAGTAGCCTTCTTTGGTTTAGTTTGAGGACTACTATTGGGTGAGGCAAGGTTCAAGTCTACCTTCACTTCTGGGTGAGTGAGGTTAGGTATGGGGTGAACACCAAGTGATTTAATCAGTTTTGATTTGATGGATGAGGGTTTAGGTTCTGATATGGATGGTTGAGGTTTTGACAGTTTAGAAGTAGAAGTCTGGTCTTTGTTGGAAACTTTTGGAGATTTTGTCACGGGAGGGTCTACAGTGCGAGATGAGACAGGACGCGCAAGGTGAGGAGCTTTGAGTCACTCCCATAATGCTTGATGCTCCAACTTCCTCAAATGGAAAAGTCTTAGTTTCTCCACTAATCAAGAGAATGGTTGGGGAGATGTCAGATGAGGCTTTAGTCCTTCAGAAGATGTGGATGGTTGCGGGGCTAAAAATGTGGTAGATGTAGCAATCTTGGACCCAAGGCATGAGGGAGTCATAACTGGATCATCTTTGGTCGAGGAAGGTGAAGAGACAAGGTCTTCTCTTGGTGGAGAAGGAATCAGAGAATGCGGATCCTCAAGAGGGTAAAGGGCAGGGATGATTGCACCTTCTACTTGTGGTTGAGGAGTAGGAAGGGTAGGGTCTTCCATTGGTAGCAAGAAGGAGGAAGGCGGGGCTAGTGGTGTTGGTATAGTCAAGGCATCCTCCTATATAAGGGAAGTTGATGGAGAACTAACAGGAGAAGAAGGTTTGTCCATGTGTGATAGGCTGATGGGTTGACTAACCTCTTGAGACTGTGAGAGAGGTTAGTCAGGCACAAGAGGAGGGACAATGTTGATTGTGCATATATTATGCTCTTGAGAGTCATCACCCATGGTTTGCACATTGTTTTGGCTAGGAGGATGGTTAGGAAAGGGTTGTTTAAAGATGTCTATGCTTTGATTGGGTGGCATGTTTGGGTTATCCAAGATGAGGTCACCTTTATCTAGCATGTTATGAATGATGTTCTTGAGAGTCTTATAGTTGTCTGTGTCATGGCCTTTGACATAGTGATAATTTTAGAAGTCGTTCTCTCTGTACCATGCAGGGATGGCAAGAGAGGGATCAAATTGAGGGGGTGGTCAAATTTGGGAGAGATTGAGGACTCCCTGTTTGATAATTTTATCCAACACAGATGCGTATGATTCTCCTAGTGGAGTATACTGACACTACACGTATCTTTGTTGGAATTGTCGTGTGATACTTTGAGATGTGGATGGTTTAGATTCATTGGTTGTTGTCAAAGATGATGGTCTAATGACTACAACATTTGCTGATGCCTTAGATTTGGAATTAGAAGAAGAATATTTAGAGGAAGGGTCATTGGACTTGGTGTTGGGGTTTTTACTCTACAATTTGACTTTGTTTTCCTCGATGGCACCTAGTTCAAGCTTTCTAGCCATCGTGAAAGCTTCGTCAAAGGTGCAGAATGTTTGGACCCACAGATTAGATGAAATATGTTTGGCACACGCCTAAGAGAAGAGCTCAATGAGCTTGGGTTGAGGTAAAGAAAAGGAGACTTGGTTGATTAAGCCTCTCCAACGAGCGATGAAATCGGCTATTGATTCATCGTCAAATTGTCTGATAGAATATAGGTCTGTGATGGAGACCTTTTTAGTGATATTGATCGAAAAGTGGTCAAGGAAAAGTTGAGCCAACTGAGTGAATGTGAAAAGAGAGTGACTAGTGAGAGATTTATACCAATCGAGGGCAGCACCAGAAAGTGACATGGGGAATGTGCATAGTAATAACACATCATCATGTGCTATCAGGTAACAAGCATGTTTGAATGCTTGTAGATACCTCTATGGGACTTCCTTACTCTGGAAGTGAGTAAACTTAGGAAGTTCCCACTGACTGGGATATGGCCGGGTTGGGATGGAGGGATGGATGGGTTCATTACAAATTTGGTCATATGAAAGGACATTTCTTGAACCCAAAATTGAGGTCTCAAGATTAGACATTTTGTCCATCAACATTTTGATTAGGTCGGTTAACGGATTTGTAGGTGGGGCACCCCATAGGTTGTAAGGCACTTGGAAGGTGCTAGGAGGGGTGTATGACGTAGTTGGTTGCACTTATATAAGTGCAACATATTGATAACTAGCCATTGGGATAGATGTCAAAGCCAGGGGTGCTTGTGTCGTGAAGGTATAAGGCACGACTAGGCTTGATGTTGCCAGAGGTGGTTGGATGGTGGCAACATTAGCCATAAGATGAGTAGCCACCCTGGTGTTGATGGGGGCAAGAGTAGGTAGGATGGAGACAACTAGATTTTAGAAAGGGGTAAAACTTTGTTGAATAGTCTGTGGTTGATGGGGGGCTGAAACCCCAATGGAAGTGGGCCCAGAGATAGAAGGAGAAGCCACACTTTGAAGATTAGTCATGGGTGGGTTATTAGTTGAGGTGACGGCTTGGGTGTCAATGGGTTGGATTAAAAACACTGTTGGTATGACTGTTGTCTCAACTAAGGAGGTTGGCATCCCATAAATTGGGTTGCCTAAGGAGTCTCACGTTCGACTTCTCATGAGATAATGCTAAAGGGCCTTGACATTGAGGTCAAGGAACCTTTCAAAGTTTTGGTCCCCTTCAGGGACAATAGAGGGTTGAGTCGGGGTTGGTTGGGTAGGAGTTCGTTCAGTCTCTGAATGATACTCCATTAGAGGACTAGTTATGGAAGGTGAAGGTGGAATTGGTTGTTGCCTTGCGTGGTCAACAAGAGTCTTGGTTTGACTATGTGTCAAAACCATTCAAGGCAAGATAATACATCCTTACTAGCTCAAATAACCAGATAAGAATAGAAAAGAAGATGAAGAAAAGTAGACCCTAAACGTTAAATTCTTAAGAATAAATTTTTAGAGTCGTGTTGGCTTATGCCTTAGAGTGTGTTTGTGAAGTTGGATTTTAGAATGGGTCCTAGAAGAAGTAGTTTAAAGTTGGTTTTAGGTTAGTTTTGGTGCTCAAGATCTATGTTAGGTTTCGTATGTGGCCTGGTGCTAAGGAGTGAGCTCCCCTCACTTCACGAACCCAGAGATAAGCTGGGTCACTTAGCTAGTATATACTTCCCCTAGAGTTTATACTCTATGAAAGAACAGAGTGGGCTCTCCCCTTGGTAGTGAAGTCCAAGTAGGATTAGCAGGAAGGGTAAGGTATCTACTAGGTGATGAAATCCTAGTCAGACCTTGTCTCAAGTATGTTTAGATGTTTGATTTTGTGAATGTGGTCAGGATGTGTAACATAAGTGCACTATGATTTATTCATAATGTGGTTTTAATTACTAGATGTGTGGACTAAATATGCATTTAAGCAGAAATGAGATGCAATAGATTTTAAGCCCAAATTGAAATGTGTGTACGGATGGAGACAAGTGGAGAAAAGGTCAAAGATTATGAATTTCACTACTCTAAGATGCAGGAAAGAAAGAAGAAGGATTCTTTTTAACTTTGCTGATGGTGTCTTTTCAGAGAAGATAAAAGAAAAAGATGCAAGAAGAGACCTAATGCACCTATATGAAAAGTTTTCTTTTAGAAGAAAAAGTATGAACCCAAGGAAAATTCCTAGGGTCCCACCAGGCATGCCAGAATGTTTCTAACTATTTTTGCTTTTCTACATTCAGAAGATGAAAGAAACTAGGATAATGGTCAGGGGTTAGATGATACCCAGATGAAGTTTGCGTACTGTATCCATACATTGAAGGGACTCCTCTTTGGCTGTGGAGGATGACACCTGTAGATAATACAGACTTAAACAAGGAAACTATTAGATAGATAGGTAGTAGACTGCCAAGCAAAGCTTGATCCTAGAAGTGCAAAGACTTCCTGGAGGGGTGACAGTCCACTAGTTGATAAAGAGCAGAATGTTGCTAGAAAAAAGAAATGATAAAAGACTAAACAAAAGAAATAGAGATAAATGCATACCTATATTTAGCAATCTATCTTCCACAGTCACTAATGTCGGTAGTTCTTCTAGCATCGGTAGGTCAAGGTCACCAGCATCGGTTAGTCTACCAACATCGGTAGGGGCAGTGGGCTTGGTGGCTAGCATCGATCGGGGCAATGGGGCTTTGGACAAGTTTCAGGTCTGTCTGTAGTCAATCAAAATGGTCTGGGAGGTCTCTGAGAGTTTGATGGCTTGTGTTGGGTTTGAAGGGTAGAGAGTGTGGCCTGAATGAGAGACCAGATGGAAGACAGGGGAAAAAGGGAGATAAGGGTGAGAGAAGGCTTTTCAGCCTCTCTAAGAAGAACATATTGGGTTGTGTTAACAGTGCTTGGAAATGGGCAGTGGTCTGATTGCTAATGTACTTAAAAGGACACTAAAATAAAATTAGTAGAAATACTTAGCTGTGAGTGGGGAGGCAAAAGTGCAGGAGGCCAGTTTCCATTGTGGCTGATGCAGGAGATGCCTTGCAATCTTCAATCTGGTTTGGAATGACTGGTGTAGAACCTCTAAGCCTAGAGAGTGCTATTGAAATGTTGATGCCTACAATAAGTTGAGAAGCGAGAGAGCTTGGAGCCTGGAGCAAGAGAATTCATGTTCGTCAGGGGAGTAATAGAAGCAGAAATACAGCTTTAAAGGAACTGATGTTGATGAAACCGCTGGTGTCGGCCAACTACTAACCAATGTCGGTGGCTGAAGAATGGGAAAAGAGGCTATTTTTAGCCTTTTGCCCATTCTTCCAACTACCAGGGTTGATTGCCATTGGAAAATGGTCCAAGGCAGATTAAATGAGCATGAGAGGCTTGTGGGAGGGTTGAAATGGGGTTTAAGCAATTAAGATTTTGCATGGGGTAAGGGAGGCATCCAAGGAGAGGTATCCTAGGTGGGGTGAGGTGTCATGGGTGATGTGTCAAGGAGGTTATTAATCTAAAATAGTCAATTTATTTTAAATTAATAATTGAGTGGGTTAGAAATGTTTAGGAGGTGGACCAAGGAGATCAAAGGGGAGGATGACCAAGGGATAGACATGATTTCAATGTCTACATTTAGGTTCCTTTTTAGGATGGCCATGACAGTGTCCTAAGGATGACACTAGTGTCCTAGGCTATCATGATACAATCAAAGGGCCACACTACTATCCAACTAATAGAGTAAAAATTGTAATTTTTTATTCTAATTTGTGTTTAATGATATTTTTGATATGTTTATATGTCATTTATAGATGCCAATGTTATATTTTGTTATGTTTTATAGGTGGATGTATATATGAGGGAGTTATATAATGGATAGATGATGGATTGCTTATGTAAACTACCCCTAATAGATGATGACAAGGAAGTAATTGATAGGGCTAGTTTGGGTTATGTGGCATCACTTGTATTGATGACTTAGGACTGAAATATGATGATTGCCTTATGCGATCAGTGGAATGTTGATACCTATATATTTTAGTTGCTCACCATGAAGATCAATGTGATTGTGAAGGATGTCTATAAGATATTAATAGAGCCCATTACTGATTAACATTCTATACTATATGAGGTTATTACAAATAGAGCTATAAATTAGGCCTCTAGGTATTTTATGAGCATACCTATGGGACCCATCATTCATAGATTTATAGTGATTTTTTATTGATAATGATCATAATGGCTAATGTTATGCAGTTGTGAAAGTTTCTTTCAGTCTTATTAGATTTACTTATCATGTGGATGGTAGTGGTGTATATTTCATACAAGATACATGGGATTGTCTAGGATATAGATAATAACAAGAATATATACTTGTGGGGTCATAGAGTGCTAACCCACCTGTATCAGTATTTATACCTTTTACTTAGGATATGTGTGGTGGAGGTATTGGATCTTTGAAATTATTACATTATTGGGATTCTGAGCACATTTTAGTGGCTATACCTAAGGGGTTTCCACATAGTGATTGGGCCTAGCCATAGATTTTTATAGAGAGATGGACTAGCATAACTACCATGTGATTGAAGAGCATTATGCAATGTCATTAGGTATTAGTTAGAGTGATATCCAAAGATATTATTTGGAGATAATATAGGTCATGTCAAGGATGGCCTAAGGATGGGATTAAACTAAGATAGGTTTGAGTGAGCAGTTGGTTGCATGACTATTAGGTTTTTTTTTTTTGAAATATTTTAGTATGAGAGAGTGACATGATTGTTTGGTTTCACCTATGATGTTCCACCCACATCATGGATATGGGTAAGGAGTTATCAATCTATAGAAAATCTAATAAGTAGAATGAGACCATTTAAACCTAAGTTGGCTCTAATTTCAATGATGAAATGAGATTCGATGATATAAATACATGATGTGGATGATGTGGGGGCTATTTGTGCCTTCATATTATGGTGGGGGTGGCATTGGTAGCCACCACTATTTTTTATTTATGGAGTCATCATGTAGGATGTGTTGGATGTGGAGCCCTTTTGGATAGTTTAGGGTATGTTAATATTATATATTTTTATGTATGGTTTATTTTAGTATATATATATATATATATATATATATAAACACATTGATTTTGTGTGCATAGGTTTAGTAGATGATAAATACTAGGAGATAATTATGAAATTTGACATAACATATCCATGACAATGTCATGCATGATGGACTAGTGGAGAGGGCCATAGGAGTTGTAGGAATTCATGCCCACATTTTTTATTGAGAAATCATTACCACCATTACATATAGGTAAGAAGTTAATGATATAGATGAGGCACGTACTTAGATACAGAGTTGAGTTATGCCTACACATGATGTTTTGAGTGGGGTAGGTAGTAGGATAATGGGTGAATAAATTCATTTACAATGAGATAATGGAGATATATTGGATCAAGTGGTTATGTTATAGGATATAAACAAATACATAGGTATCAATCTAGAGCTAGGGGGATGCAAGAGCATCTAGCTCTAGTGTGTATGTGTCTAAGAGTGAGAGTGAGGAGGCTAGTCTTACTGACCAATCTTTGATTATTGAGTGAATTTATACTATTATACTAAAAATTGATTTAGGTTATATATGTGGAATTTTTGCTAAATGGGTATTGTGTTATTTGTCATTTTTATTTGTCATATTGTTTACTTGATTAAGTGTTTAATTGTATGTATTTCTCATGTGTTGAGATAGAAATGTGTTCATTCAGCTAAGGAATGGTAATTGGTTGCTCATATGTATATGTATGCTTGAGTAGATATATATATTAGGTTAAAAATGTTAGTGTTTATGTAGTTGTTTTAAAAGTATCATAGTATATTTAAGTGATGTTCATGGGACTATGAACTATACTTTCTAAACTAACCATATTGTTCATTCTATGTGGATGTAGAATAACTATTACTACTCAGTGTGCATTTTTGTTAGATATATGTGTATATTTTATAACAATTATCCTAATATACTATCATACTAAAACTATGATCTAAGTTACATTAAGTCTTGAAAATATCTTAATTGGTTGTCATGCTAACACTATTCTATAATCTCTGTGATCTTTGAAAAATATCTTAATCAGTTGTCATGCTCACATTATGATATGATCTCTATGATCTTTTCAAAATATCTTAATTGATTATTGTAATAACATTGGTATTTGATCTCTATAATCTCTGCCAAATATTCTAATTAGTTATTGTGCTAAAACTATGTTATGATCTATGTGATCTCTGCCAAATATCTTAATTGGTTGTTGAACTAAAATTGGTGATTGAGTGGCTTTCCATTTTTTAACATGTGTCTATAAGTAGGTTGATCTCTATGTATTGGTTTCCAATTTTGATAAATATGTGGTGCATGAGATCTTGCATAAGTAGGTGTTATATAAACCACATGGCTCATAAAATGAGTAACCAATGGTCATTGAAATTAACATCTTGGGATGACTCACTCATATATGAGTGTGATCTAAGAGAGTGTGGAGAAGGATATCTTGATGCCCCCATGTGAATTTTATAATTCGTCTGAAAACACATTGGTCAATTTGATATATGAGTGCATAATAATGATTATCCTGATTTCTATTGATTTTATGATAATTATAATATGGTTTATTTTTTATTATTTTCAAATAATTTGATGGATGATGTTAAGTAGGAGGAATGGTGATCACCCCTCTATCTAGTAATGTAAATAATATATCATGTGGCCTATCTCTATCTAAAAAATGTATGGCCCTATTGATAATGTCATGTGTTTTGTTCACTATAGGAGATGCTCTATGAAGTGGCTCTTTGCCTTTATCAACTATCTTGATTGGTGGTTTTTATTCTCATTTTTTCTTAGGAATCTATGTATCATATGCTTGTACCATATTAAATGGCAATGAGTGTGAGTGATCTACCTCAAAATATGCCTAGTCCTAACTTCTTCTCTAATGTCATAGTTGTGTTACTCATATGCCATAATGATTTTGATGTCTCATATAGTAATGTATCCTTAATATTTAAAATGAGACCTCTAGCAAAGATGTATTATACCTTTAAATTTATGGGCTGGTAGATAAATTTTTTGCATGCTATATTTGAATCATTTAATGTAATCATTTATTATTTATGACTCACCCTAGTGTAGTGAAGGTATCCTATCATATGTGACTCAAGGTCCTTTATTATGAATTTAAATAATGATAAAGACTTAATCTAACCCATCATATGTATGGAGTGAACCACTAGGGAGTGAATGATGAAATCAATTTAAAACCTCACCCTCTAGAGTTTATGGAAATATCTATAAGAGGATCAAACTACCAATGACATGTTCCATGGTCTTTCTCTAAGATTTGAGGTGCACATATGGATCTCCATGTCCATTGAACTTGGGTAATATTGATATCCAAAATTGCTTTGGTAACTTTGTAGTGAAGATTTTACATGGAATTTGATTGCCATGGATGGCATTGAAATCAACCCAAGAGTGGTATGACTTACTTTCTAAGGTGATCTAGTGTATTTGTTTTTATAAAACACCCACGACATGCATCAAATATATTACCTTTTATGAAGGTATATTAGTATCATCAACAGGTTCATTTAATTCTTAAAGCTTATTACTAATTTTAGCCATTGGTAGACTACACTAAAAACCTTTGGTTTTTCTCACCATAACCTTTGGAGGGGTGATATCTTGGACCTAGTGAGAGAGAAATTGTATATCACCCTGTATGACAACATAATACAATCTACTTTAGTTTATAAATCCAATAGAAAGTTAATATCATGTGTAAATGTTTTTTTGAATTGAATTGAGAAAAGCAAAGAATGTGTATTTTGCATTTTTATGATAGGAAAATAATGTATAATGTTAATTTAACCATGAAAATGTAAATTTATTTTATTGTTATTGTATTTATTTAATTTTAATGAGGACGTAGAAAAAGTGGTTTAAAAACAAGGATGGCATTAAAAAAAAGCACTGCCTATAAGGGGATATTTTAGCCTTATGTTGTTAATGTGATTTTTATAATTAGGAGAAGAGATATGAGAAGGAGAAGAAGGTGCATCTAATCTATCCTCATCAACACCATCATTTTCATGCTCATATTAATCATCATATCCATACTTACAACAATAATAATCATCATTATTATAAATGAAATCATGTTCATTATCATGTGATAATGTAAAATTATGAAAATTGGTCCATTCATTTGTACAATTATGTGAAAAATTTATAATTATGAATTGGGTGAGGGGAAAGAGGTTTCCTAGAAGTCATTTTAAACTTACCAAAAAAGAGAATGTAAAAAAAGAAGAATAAGAAAACAATAGGGAGAATATAATCCAACATAAATATATTTGAAAATATGTAAAATATTTAGCCCAATTTATAGGAAATGAATTGGAATTTTACTTGAAAACCCTAAGGGCTAATTTTTGAGTGTATGAGAACATAGTATGTGGATCTAGGGTTTGGAAAGGTTGTAAATAAAATTTAAGATATGTTAAATTAATGAAACCCTAATAGAGTAATTGATATAGATCATTTATGATGTGAAAACAAAAGGAAAAATTAGAATTTAATAAACCCTAATCTATTACACAAATATGGAGAAGGCAAACCCTAAGGTGGAACTATGGTTTTTAAGTAAAATTTTAAGTAAGTCAGGTTCACCAAATGTTTTAACTATTTATAACTTAGTAGTGTAAATCCTAGGTTATTAAAGGGATGGGTAAAAAGAGTAAATATAGGTAAATATTAAAAATAGATGCATTAATTTTATTTACCCTAAATAGTAATTATGATGGGAAAATCTAGTTATCAAGAGTGAAACAGGATTCAACAGATGATGGGAAGGCTAAAATAGGTCTAGAAATTAGTTTGGAGTCCTTTCATTCTATAACTAGAGTTGAAACTACTTTAGAATAGTGGTATGGTTAGAAGGATATTAGTGAACTGTGCTAGTGTCCAAGGCACCAAGATAGTGTCCTTTCAAGGTCAAGGTTATTGAGACTTTTGGGGATGTTACGAGGAGGCTTCAAGGTTCTATACATGTGCTCAAGAGTCTTAGATCATTTTTTGTGTCACTATTTAGCTATATCTCCTTTAAAAACCTTAATGAACACCTACACACATGATATAAAAATGAAATCAAATGGAAAAAAAGGAAAAATATGGTTTTTGGGATGTTATGATCACATGAGATAGAAAACCTATTATCCTAGTCGCTACATATATTAACCCCAATGATAGAGGTATAAGATCACATGTAGTTATCCCTTAGGGAATATACATTATCAACATGCACATAATGCTAGAATTACTTTCACTTGGGCCCTTATTTGATCAGGCATGTAGGTTAATGTGTGTTACTAAGTAATATGTAGAGTGTTAAGCTATACTTTTGTCTTATTTTTAAGTAATTATGTGCCAAAATAGTAAGTGGTAGATGAAGAATGCCTTGTAAGTATATTTATATAGAAGGAAATTTATATTGAATTTGAGACCCTTGTTTTCTAGATGACAAGGTGAAAAATTAATACTAAATCATAAGAAGAGGCTCAAGAAAGGGTAAGGACCTATACCAAGTTAAAAATGTGACCATTGAACACTAGCACTCAAGTGGACACTAGTGCACTATGCTTGTGTCTAATACAGTGCTAGTGTCTTGAGACCAAAAACTTGAGTACTAACTATGGAAAATAGGCTAGGAGGTCCCTATGCCTAAGATAACATGACACAAGACCACTAGAGTTGCAAAAAATATGAAAAAAATTATAAAAAATATCAAAAGACCAAAATGACAATGTAAATAAGACTCACGTTCATCATTAAGACATTCTTGTGAAAGAAAAACAAAACAAATGTATTACTTGTGTTTTATTAGCCAAATAAAGGTGTTTAAAAGTTGTGTAGATCTATAAAATATAGGTGTCCTTTATTTCCTTCTCTATGTGTCATGGTAGATAAAGGTTTTAGGTAAATTTTAGCTATATTTTATTCTAGGGGTTTGGTGAATGGCATATCTCTCCCTAATTATGGTCATCAGTTTATTAATGTTCACTTTGCTAATGATTCTCTCCTCACTCTTCAAAATTAAAAATCCTTGGTCAAGAATGTTATGGAATTCCTTCACATTTTTCTAGCCTCCAAGTCATCTATACCATGGAAGAAAACATAGTTTTATCACCCATCTCTCTTACCCAAAATCCCTAGTTGAATGGGTATCAATGGTATTAGATCCTCAAAATTCAATTTAAGATTTTGGGCATTATGTTTATCCTTCAAGCATTTCCTTTGATTTTTGGTCTCATGTGGTTCAAGAGTTGAAAAAAATATATCTTTTTAGATCACCAAACCTTTTTTATTGATAGTAAGTTTAAGATTTGATCCAAGTTGTTGGATGCTACTCATGTTTACTAACATTCATGTTAGGCTCCCTCAAATTATACCTATGACAAGTTGTAAAAAATCCTCAGAGATTTGATATCGACCAATTCCTAAGGCCATATGGGATTTCATATAGTATCCTAAGGTATATGTTGCTAGCCTAAACAGGTTGGTGGCATGGGCTGTATTGATATTAATATTCAAAGGATTTATCTTAGAATTAATTGGATTATTAGAGGGTTGGAAGGTGATGAATCCTATATTTTTTTAATAAAATGTATTTCTTAGGGGCACCATTTTTGTAGAAAGGCTTGGAAAGCCTTGGTTTGCATAATATTATCATAACCCCTATTCATATTAAGATTACTATCACTTTTGTTATTTAGAGTATTTGTAAATCTTGGGAATGTAAAAAAATCATCTCATTTAAGTGGGATAGGGTTTCAAGAATGACCTATCTCTTAATTATCACTCCCTATGGTGTTCCCCAATGTTTAATTTTCATAACGTTCCTTTTGCTCTAGTCATATGGATCAATAGTTTGAGGTTGCTCAAAAAGGGTATTAAAACTATCAGGGATTTATTATGTAAATTTATCCACTCTTGGTTTCCTTAGAATATGTTTTAGAATAGATTTAACCTTAATAATGAAGATATTGAGTCTATTAGATAAATTTAGAGTTCCATACCTAAAGAGTACCTTCATAATAGTAGAGTTACTTTCCTTTTTCACTAGTGGAAATTTTAGCATTGCATCCTATCATGCCCTTTTTTCATTACTATACTCATTTAGGGTATAATATTTTGGCTCCTCAACACAATTAAAATGGCATTCTTGATCACCAATGGATTATTCATTC
>JARHVA010001296.1:437500-442500 GCA_037957365.1 Torreya grandis | reverse complement strand
AAAAAACAATAAAATAGGTTAGATCCATCTCCATAGGTGTACTTAGAAAATTTGGTAACTTATTGAAAGTTTCGAGGCTTTTAATATAACTCATATTCATAGATAATTTCATATTCATAGAGAATTAAATTCATGGCCCAATAAGCTTGTTTTTTTCTTTAAATCCTACATTAAGTGCAAGTGAACAAACTGTTGAATTTTATGTTTATGAGATTTTTAAAACCAAGGTACCCAATTTAAATGAAAATTGACATGTTTTTAGTTTTTATAAACATGTCAATTATTTCATATAAGGAAATTATTTTGATCAAGGTGATTATGTGCTGAATTTTTGTTATTATTTGTAATTAAGTACTAATAAACTCCCTGTTAGTCCAGTCAATATAGAATCAATGTTCACTACTAATGATCAACAAAATATTTCACGTACTGAAGAGTCATAAAGTAAAATAATAGGTGAAACCATTCTTATTAATATTAGCACTGAGGAAGATCATAAATATGTTTATTTAGGAATTCAAGGTATAGATGAGAAAATGTTTAATTTGTTAATTTATTTAAGGATTTCATTGATGTTTTTGATTTGTCATATAAATACATAAAGGGTTATGACACCAGATAATTAAACATGATATACCTATCAAACCTAGTATAAACCTTCTTAGACAAAACATTATAATAATAATCCCTTTGTTGGAAGACACCATCAATAAGGAGTTTGATTAAATATTAGATGATGGTGTTAATTTTCTTGTAAAATATTCTTATTGGGCGATTAACTTAGTATCCATTAGGAATAAAAAATGGTGATATTGTATTATGCATAGACTTTAAGGATTTGAATAGAGATGTTGTTAAATATAATTTTCCTTGACCTAGTATTGACTATATTTTATAAAAAAAAGTTACAAGATATAAAATGATGTCTATATTTGATGAATTTTTTGATTATATCTAGATTTTTGCAACTCTAAATGATAGACATAAAACTATGTTTACAACATGAAGATGAAATTTTTATTTTAACAGGATGCATTTCATTTTGATGAATGCAAGTGACAGTTTTTAAATGGCTATGCATGCAGCTATTGATGATTTAATTGGCATTGTTATCTAAGTCTACCTTGATTATATCATTGTGCACTCTAATAAGAGGTAGAAATATATTTGTAATTTTTATGAAGTTTTTAAAAGACGTAACACATAAAACATATATAAATACATAATCTTTATTTGTGTCTGTTGTGCTTGTTTTCCCTGAGTTCTTAGTAACACATGTGTGTTTGCTTTAGTCTTTATTTTGTGTCTCTTTCCTTTGTGTGTTTGAGGTAGTCAATGGTTGTCTTGTTCATCAAGGTTTGAGTCAATGGTCAAGATATATTATTTTTTAATTCCATATATGACTGCATAATCCTAATGGACTAATAAGGCTACTAGTTTAGTTAGTATAGCAAGCATAGTACCCTTATGAGTCACCAATTTGTTGACCAATTTTGAATTTTAGTCAAAATAGGGCACCCATAGTTAAAAAATTCACTTTTATGAATTTAAAGGGGTTTAATATATTTTAATAAGATGTTTTATAGGTCACTTAATTCCTATTAATGTTATATTATCCTTAGTCACTCATTTCATTAGCCTATCATGTCATTTGGGGTCATTTCAAGGGTCTAAATGGTGCATTTAATCCTTTTTACAATTTTTTTAGGATTTGTTTAAGTTAAGAAGCTGATGTTAGGTCCCATATGTCTTTAGAAGTCTTATTAATCTGAAATAAATAAATAAATGGTAGGTTGTTCAGACAAAAGGTAGTTTTCTTAGCCAAAGAGAGAGAGAAAGAGGAATGGGCACTTGTATGATTGCCTTGGGAAGTGTGAGACTTGGAAAATATGGTGGTGTGACTATTAACCTACCTAAAGGTTATATCCACATCTTGGCATACAAAGAAAGGTCAACTTCAAGTGCTCACTATGGGCCATACAATGTGAGTTGGAGAAAATTATATTGGGGGTGGATATTTATTTGAGTCCTATTCACATAAATATAAATAAATTTAATTTTTGTGTCTTCTTATTCATGAACCATCAGTTTAACTCTAGGCAGCTTTTTATGCATGTTCAACCATGAAGGTGTCAAAGTTTGAGCTTGTCTCAGATTTTATTATTTTGGATTGATGATTTTGTGTGTTTTATATGTATCCACATGATTTTAAATATGTTTTCATGATTATTTTTGATTTTTAGAGTTTAATTTTCTTGGAAAAGCTTCTTTTAGGCTTGTACATGCTTGAAAATGGCCTAGTTTGCATTGATTGTAAACTTAGTTACTTTGGAGTGGTTTATTCACATTAGATGAGATAATTTAGTGATGTTATAAAATGTTTTAATCCATGAAATTCCTTAGATTATTTTTTTGGTGACATAATCCTTCTGAAAAGGGCCTAAATTGTGCATCTTATCCATTGTTTCCATTCATTATCGATTGCAGCAAAGTCCAACCTTCAGGAGTTCTATACATAGGGGGTAGAGGAGGTTTAAGGAATGTGAGATAGTCTTTATAATATAATATAAAAGAATTATGAATATGGCCTTCACTTTTGAGACCTAATTCCTTCACCAAGTCATATAAAGGAGAGAAATTGCAAATGAAGGAGGTCACTGAGTTTTGGTATCACAGTCCCCAAAAGTTCCAAACATAGCTCTAACAAGTTTTATACTATTTTTATAAAGTAAAAACGTGATTTTTTGTAAATAATCTTAAACTCATCTTGTAGTCCTACCTATAAGCTATCATCATGACAATTTTGAGAACATAGGGACAAGGACAAGATGGAGTTTAACACCCTCAAAGATGGCAAAAACCCACTTAATTATGGTAGTGACATCTATAGGGTTTGGAAATAAATTTGATACTTGCATTACTTATGAAGATTCTTGACCTTGTCTAAGTTGGGGAAGTAATTAAAAACATTCCAATAAGGTGTCCTTAGCATTCATAACATAGGAGAGGTGATGACCACATTAAATGAACTTATAGGCCTATCCCTTGTTCATACACAAGGTAGTGAATGCAATTTTTTGATAAGTTAGAATTAAAAATGGTGAAATAGATCCTAAAAAGGAACTAGAGCCCAAGTGTAAGCCTTGGGGGATTAGATACAAGTTAAAAACCCTAAAACATACTTTAAATGTCCTAAAAATAACCTACAGGCCAAAGGGATGGGCACTAAATGCAAACATAGTTAGAGTTAAGGAATTAGGACAACCAAGGGTAAAAGGAGGTCTTCGAGCTCAATGCATCATATGAGAAAGTGAATTTAAATACTATAGAGATACATTCAACATAAACCATCCATATACATTCCTAACATGCTTCAAATACCCCATAAGTGCCTACAGGTGGACTGGGAACATCTATACATAGTCAGGGTATTAAGGGTGTGAAGATAGTCAAAGTGAGGATGGGATTTTGAGAATAAAACATGAAGTTAAATTAGTTTAATTTATTATTTTATGGTTCTATAATAACAACCAAATACGTTACATTCCATTTGAAGCTTAAACACCTATCAAGACTAACCTATAGGGCTAAAAACTTGTATATATAGTTAACATCCTTAAAAATAGATCTCAGTCAAGGAAAACAGGTTTTGAGCTTGCATAAAGAATTAAATAAAATCATATTATGATTGTGTGGTTATATGAGGTCTTAAAAATACTCTATAGACACATTTTGAGGCTTTAACATCATCCATGTAAGCCTACAACAATGAGAATTTATCCCAATTTGTACATTGGCAAGTTGGAGTAATGTCACATGAGATGGGGCTAAGAAGGCATGAGACAAGTGTTTAAATGGAAAAATATATTGTGAATTATTTTTATAGGTTTTTTATGGTGAAAATTTTCCTTATAAATACCCATCAAACCCAAAACACCTCATTTAGACACCCAAGTATAATCAACCCTGCTTACCCTCACAATAATGCACCTTCAAAAAGTTTGCCTTAAAAATGTGATGAGTTGGAGGGTCAAATGGAGGATTTAGGAGATAAAATTTAGTGTAAATTAACCTTAGGATATCTATATAACTTTATAGTCATTTATTTTCCAAGGTAAATAGATAAAATACCCACTATTTTGTCTTAGAATAGGGTCACTTTTAGTTTGTATAGAAGTGCCAATTTTGGGAAATATTATGGCTCTTATGGGGTATTTGAAGCATGTTTTAGGGTCCTCATTTTTTACCCCATAACCTGTATGCTTATAAACCTTATAGTAAATTTTTATAGGTTTATTTAGGTCCCATACAGCTTATCCAACCATAATATTTCCCTTTCTAACTTTTTAGTGAACACTTGGGGAAAGTGGTGAAAAGCAATTAGGGAGGCATTTTAAGGGATTTATTTAATATTGAAAATTATGATATGGTAACCTTTGAAAAGTGTCATGACCTCTTGTACATGGATTAGTTTAAAAAATTTAGGAGTTTTGAATGCCAAGTGGAGAAGGTACATAGAAAAGAGCCTTTTTGAGACTACTAAGAATGATTTTGCATGTCTAAAATAATAGGGATGGTCAGGGATCAATCCAATGCATGTGGGGACTTGTTTGTAACCCATATTGATTAGACAAACCATATGTAGGTATTAAGGTATTTTTGGAAGGAAATCATGATAGTAGTTTCTTATGCCAAAATTATAGGTTTTGTGCCACTTTTCACTATCTTTATGACTTGTTTTAGATTGGTATACCTCTATGACATGGCATAGATCACCTAACTCTCTTCCATATGTAATTTTAACTGATTCTCTTAGATGGACACATGTTCAAGTGACTCTCAAACTTCCCTTTTCTCTATCTTCCCATTTCTTCTATAAATTATGGCCTTTTGGCATTGTAATAAATAACTCCACTTGGGTATGGTGATGCCCTGCCAAAATTTTATCTTATATCAATAAAGAAAACTATTTTTATCTCATTAAATGATTCTATAAGTGT
>JARHVA010001296.1:230000-432500 GCA_037957365.1 Torreya grandis | reverse complement strand
AACCATGAGGTGCCTTTGTAATTTTTGAGGAAACTCTATTGTGACTTTTCGTCAATGAAATTCCAAACTACTTTGACTATGGTGAGTTTCAGGGCCAAGGGAAAGGCTCCACAAAAGATTGACAAGGTGCATGTCAGGCACCTAATCAACCTATAAAGATCCTTACCCAAAAGCCACTTAATCTAGATATTCCATCTATAGTGAAGGATCTTGTGGAGATAAACACTTTTCATGCACTTTATGCACTTACTGATACACTCATTCATCATATGAGCATACTTTCAAAGACAGATGCTCAAGATACTCTAACTAGTGGTCATCCTTGATCCCACTCATGTATATGTTGTGGTGCTATATGCATTGGACCTTCAAATGATTATGGTAGACCATCAGGGGGCTTAGAGGATATGGTCTTGACTAAGGAGTAATTGGCACACACATTTAGGTATCTTTTATATAAATTTCATGTTAAATTTTTAAGTTATATTTATAAATTAAAAACGTAATAATTAATTTACACATTTAAATTGAATAATATATATGTATTTTTTTGTGTTCTAAGATGAGATGTTACCTTTAACATCATAACTAGGTAGTGGGCCAACCTATACTACATCTATCCGTGTTTGTATGACACTATATACATTTACAAAGGTAAAATTTTAAGTGAATCTTATATTCTCTAGATATACTTTCATACACCTAATATAATTTTTCTGGGATTTTTATTGTTTGATGTATTAACATGGTTTGGCATAGTATTAGAAACTCATCCTCCATCTCAATTTTTTTACTTTTATTTGAATTTCAAACTATGTTTTCAATAACCAAAATAGAAAGTTGAATATCTGATTGATATCCCATTATATGTAGTTCCCATAGCAATTCAATCCCAATCAGTAGGATTGGATGTATATATATATATATATATATATATATATATATATATATATATATATATATATATATAGAATTAATTTGATAAAAGTTGTTTGGTACAATATATTTCTATCAATTTCGTAATCGATCATAGCATGTCTACATCAATATGCATACCACTCCTTTATTTTAAATAATAGCCTCATAATCAACCACTTGATTCCTTGTTATCCTAATCACATATAGAGGTTCAATATTTATGATTGACATCCAAAATGGTCATAGCTATAAATTCAATTCCCATCAATTCTAATAGAGTGTAACAATTTCATCTCTATCTATGGAGTTATAAATTTAGATGGCATAGCCACTTGATCTCATTATACTTAGTCAATTACCTTAGTTTGTTAGGAGAGTGTCCATTAGATACCATTAGTTTGTTGGGAGAGCATAAAATATAAACTATAGCCTATATGTATATGGCATAGGTCTTGTGACCATATGCAAATAGGGGACCTCAACCCCATATAGATAGATGGGATTGAGTAGTTTATTACCACAATCTACTTAGGGACCCCAAATACCTACTATATCTATTTGGGGGAGAGGGCTTACCTATATCCATGTACTTTCCTCACTTGAGTGACATGAAAAATATATAATACTATAACACCTTCATTAGGAAAGTCCCCATAAAATGAATATTAAGTGTCGATAAGACTATAACACACTTGGTTAATCGCAACCTACTTGCATTGTATACATATAGACCTTCTCTTGTGAAAATTAAGGGAAATATAAGGATAGATAGTTGATGAAATGTCACCTATAGGGAAACACAAATCATGCACTTCTAAAGAAGACTGTCCACTCACTCTTACTACAATATTCAATTCTATTTTCTATATGTCTCTTTAGATTTTGATGAAACCTATTTTATAAGGTTTTAGACACTCTTAAAATTCTCAAGTATAGATGTCCCCCATAAAATCAAAATATCACTCTAGGTGTCTTAATTAAAACTCAGTTTACAAACTTCTCAACAAACACCTATATAGGTTACTTGTCTTATCACAATAACTATTTATAGGGGACTTTTTATCACACCAATACTCAGTTGGAATAAAAAGTAATGAATGTCTATAATAAAAGTATTCAAGGTTTTGACATGATCAAAATTTCAAAACAAATCAATTTAGACACCATAGCTCATAGAAATGTCCTCAACTATACCAAGGCACTTCCTTAAGACAATTAAGCCTAATGACCAAGTAATCATGTCAAAATTTGAAGTACACCTCAACAAAGCTATACAAGCATCTGAACTAGCATATATAGGTACATATCAAGGATTTTTCAACACCTAACTTGTATTCAATGACTCAATTTCACAAAATTCACTAAAAAATAATCCCTCATTATCTTATCATTCTCCTTCATGAAACTAACATTTCTTGCCTTCAGTGTGGTATTAAAAGTCACATGTTTCACATATTCACTTGCCACATTCATTCCTCTCATGATCTCATTAGATTTTTTCATATCTTACACAAGACTTAGTTTGTTATCAACTTATTTAATCAATGAATTTCCCAAGTTATTAATTATTAGGTTGTTTATTCAGTTGATGACTAGGGTGGACATTGTTTCATCTTTGCGAGTCATAATAAACTCAAGAATTAGTATTGAAATGTCATCTACATAGGCACTCAATGAGGTATGTATATTCACTTGTAATTTTTAATTGTAATTTATTGGTTTTTTTTAATAATTTTACTATATACTTTGGAAAATATAACTTATATGCATAAATGTATTATGTATGGAGGGTGGTCATATGACATTTGATAGTCTAATTTACATGACTACTATGATAGATCCTCATGTTTCTTCATCATTTGACATGTCTATTTATGTAGATGAACTTGGCACTAACCTAGTTGAGCATCAACAAAAAATTGAGGAGGACCATGAGATTATGGTAAGTGCATATTTAAATGGTTTTTTTTATTATAGTTTAAAAGATGAGTTTCTTAACTTAGTTTCATGTATACTTGTTAATTTTATAATAATTTTTGTATTTGAATATTTTTGGCTATAATAAATCTATGAGTGTAGTACCTTCATTTAAACCTTAGAATAATCCAAGGCATTTAGGATATCTCCATTTACAAGTAGGGCATCATAAGGAGAGTCTTCTTTAAAGAAGACAAAGAGAGGGAGACTATTTGATGATTAGGATGTTGTAGATGATGTATTTTTTTGTATGTGTATATAGTAATGTACACATTTTTAGCATTGTACATGAATTTATGATATATTCACCTAAAATTAGATACTATGTTGTTAGACATGATGTAATTTTGTATATGCCTATATGGCAATGCATGTATTATTGAAATTGCATGCCTATATATGGTATTCATTCATGGAATTCTTAGTTTGTAAATGAAATTTAAGAAAACCAATGAAGTAAATATTATTCTAGTCACTTTTATTTAGAGTACTATGAATGATTGGTTTTGAAGTATTATTAAGCATTATAAATGTTATGAGATTGATAATAACTTGTTAGGCTAATATTACAAATCAGACCCTGATAATAAATAAAGAATAGCAGTAATTACATTTAAATTATGTTTATATGATAATGTAGAGGTATAGAGGATAATTACATAAAACTAACATTATCTAGTTCTAAACCTAATTAATCACATTCACTTGCTATGGTTTGATTTAAATCTTCTTTCACAAGCTAGTTCTTCTTTTAACTATTTGGGCTTAATTTAGCTTCTTAAACCTAGTACTTATTCCTTGTACTCTTAGTAACACCTCTTTGATGTAATTTACCTTTGTCCATACATTAACAACACATCATTTACCTCATTCCATTCATGTCTCATTCATAAACTTCCTCTCAATCTCTTTCTAGTTTCTTCCTAAGCACCTTATTTGGGTCTTAAGGACCAAATATTGGTCTATGTTTCAAGATATCAACCTATTATCACATATGGGTCTTAGATGATCATAAAATACCTAGTATAACCCCCTTAAATTATTCAAACAATCTTTTAATCTCATTCCACAATTTATGGACACAATGCTCTCTCAAGGCTTACAACCTTTTTTTACTATATTTTGCCTTGTATAGAAAATTTATGATTGATAAAAAGATTATAAGGTTATTTATAGGTACACTCTATCCTTTTCCATGTCTATGTCAAATTTCATAGCCTAAATCCACCTCTAACTATCACTTTTTTCATTAGCCTACCCTCATTTAAGCCTAATTAGCCCTACTCGAAACCCTCAGTCCTAGAATCTATACACATCCATCCAATATCAATTTAAAACCTTTTTATTCACCTTGTACATGTATAGTGAAGAAATATTACCAATTTTTATTAAATTTTCATGGTTAAATCTCTTAGAAATTCCCAAACCCTAATCTAGGGCTTCCCATGCCCTATACATACTCTCCAAAGGATGAATTTTACTTACCCACTTATCTTATTTTTTTTTAAAACATCTTCATGACATATAAAACATCTCATAACACCTTTCCAATGATTAAAAAACTAACTTTGCCTTTATGACTTTGAGACTACCTATGGGTATTTGAGCTTATCTATGGGGGTTGCATGAAGTTTAGACTATGAACACCCTTAAAATGTTTTAAATATGTTTAAAACCATCTTACCATACTTATAAAATACTTATATATTCTTGAAACCCTCAAACACACACTAAAACTCCAAAAAGTATGTCTGCACGAATAGTGACCGTTATGAGACATGGAGGGGACTATGAAAGAACAACAAGAAATTACACTTATAATATGACCTTAAAAATATTATTTATGGTTATATTAGTCATTAATACAAATCTTACCAAGTTTCAAGTCATTTAGATATGTATTTTGTCCTGTAGACCCTTTTTACCATAATTTACCTTAAGTTACTTGCATGCTTCCTCCATGCCAAAACTTGTCTTTCTTCAAAATTTATGAATTTGATCACTTATATAGGAAAAAATAGGTTTAAAAAATCATATTATATGGTTTTAAGACCTATATAATGCCTAAACTACTTCTTAACATCCATAAGTTACAAAGCTTCTAGAAATCTCCAATGGCTACCTTCTTGACTGCAAGAGGACTGTGTCAAAATAGTAGGCACTTTCACTCTTTTTATTACCTTTAGGATGGAATTGGATGTTTTATTAGGTCATGGATATAATTTTTACCAAATTTCATTCTTTGATTAAACCTATAAATATGCCAAACTGACCAATTTATCTAAGGTAAGATCTAATGTTGACCATGATTTGACATAGGATTAACTGTACTAGAAAAATGAATAGTTCACATTGTCAAAAATACTCAAAAATATATTTAATTCTTAAATTAGGTCATAATTTTCCTCTCTACAAAATTCCATGATTAGATCTAGCATATTTTGGCCTATAGGCTCATTTTGGCAAAATCTAGTGACGCATGTCTACTTGGTCAAATTTCACAAATGAATCATCATCCTATTTTGCCTTAGTTTGTGTCTTATCATGATTATTTTATCTCTAAAATCTCATATAACCTCTCCCTGCATGATTCAACCCTTTTTTTTCTATCTCATAATCTTGCATGTCACCTTGTACCTTCTTTAAAAACATCATATGACTGCATGTCAATAATACTTGGAGCTTTATGCTATGAGAAAAGGGAGAATTTTGTCTAATTCACACCCATTTATCCTTATTAGGAATACTACTTAAATTAAAACCACCCTTTAACCTTCCTCTAACACTATTTTAGGTTATGACTTTAGGTGCTCTTTTGAAACCTCTCTTAGCATGCTTGACTTTATAGAAGCCCACTTTTCACCTTGGATACCACCATCCCACCATGTAATTATTCAAAATTACCCATTTTTCTATCTATGCACACTAACCTGAAGTATGGACTGTAGGTGGAAGCTTTTGATTGTGACTAAATAATTAGGTGTTTAAGAACATTTATCAAATTATCCAAGACCCCACTAATCCTAAATGGTCATGGAACCTCAATTAAACACCATCATTAGAAATGAAACCTTCACTTAATCTTTCTCCTTGGTTTGGAAACAAATGGAAACCTATGAAGTGTCTTTGATTCTTCTATAACATGATGGTCCCTTTGATAGCTTCAATAAGCTCCTAAAATGGTCCACACCTTTAAAAACACCTTAAATCCTTGTTATGACTTCTTGATTGTAGGTATTTGTTGAAACTTGATATATGTCTCCATTAGGTGGAAAACCAATCCTTTTATTGTTTTTCCATGAATATCCCAGTCATTGAACTCCAAGAAGCATTTGTCTCAGTCTATTTACCATACAATCTTTTTACTAGTTTTCCACTAGGTAATTCATTTAGGTGACCTCATTACACTTTCCTTAACCCATTTCAAGTTATCCAACTCATTATATCATTCCATTTCACATACAAGGCCCATCTTAGTTTTCTAAGGCTTGTAGCCCCCCTTTTTGGATATTTCTCCTTGGTTTGACCAGTCTATGAACTCTCTTACAAATATGATATCATTTATAGATTTTTAACCCTTATAACACTTTAAAAAGATCAAAAAAACCTAAATAGTAAAATTAAACTTGTTATAATGACCATGACATCCAATTCCACTTGCAAGTGCATTTTCACTATTATTCCAGAGCACAAAAACACTAACAATAAATGCTGTCAAACTTGAAGCTATAGTCTAAGAACTCAATTTTTGATGCTTGGTAAATGAAAATTGGCACTACCAAAACATATTTAGGGGTGGATAATTTATATTACTAGGTTCTTGGCCTCCCATCTGGCCTAGTCGACAAACCCACCACCCATTCGAAGCTCAAGAATGCCTTTCCTAATACAAAAAAAGATGTTAATTTTTAGCCTAACTTTAGGCATGCATAAAACCAAAATTGTAATTTATATGTAAGAACCATAATATCCATTACATACATGGGAAATCCCTCCAATTTCACCCCAAATCTAGTCTGAAGTAGCTCTAACATCAATCTGTGGTAGAAATTGTAGTAACGGGTACTAAAATACAACTTTTTGGCAGTGAAGAGGCAACTTGTTGACCTCCAACTAGAAATTTTACCTACAAGACTATTAGGTGAAAATACAAAAAAATTATCATGTCTATATAGTAAAATTACATGTGCTCTAATTAATTTCACATCCAATTCCACCCGCAAGTGCATTTTCACTACTATTTTAGAGCACAAAAAAACTGACAATAAAAGTTGTCAAAGTTAAAGCTATGATCTAAGAACTCAATTTTTGGTGCTTCTTGGATAAAAATTGGCATTTAAAACATGAACATATGGGTGGATAACATATATTAATAGGTTCTTATACTCCCATGTGACCTGGTTGATTAACCCAGCACCCATTTCAAACTCAAGAATGCCCTCCCTAATATAAGAAAGATGTTACTTTTTAGCCTAACTTCAAGCATGCATAAAACCAAAATTGTAAGTCATAAGGAGGAACCATAAGATAAATCATGTGAATGGTAAAACCCCATAATTTTACCTTATATCTATTCTAAATCACCTCTAATATCAATATGTGGTAGAAGTTGAAGTAATAGTTCCTAAAATGCAAATTTTTAGTAATGAAGAGACAACTTGTTGACCCTCAACTAAAAGGTTTGCCTTTGGGACTAGAAGGGGAAAATACACCACTTTTAGATCATATATATAGAAAAATTACACATTTTTCAATGACCGTTACATCCAATTCCACCCATAAGTGAATTTTCATTACTATTTCAAAGCATGGAAACATTGATAACAAATGTTATCAAAGTTGAAGTTACGATCCAAAAACTCAATTTTTGGTTTTTATTGGCTAAACATTAACACTAAAATCATGTATATAGTGGTGGATAACATCTAATAATAGGGTTTTAGCCTTTCATTTTTCACGATCAACAAACCCACCACCCATCCCAAGCTCAAGAAAGCCCTTCCCAATACAAGAAGTTGATTTTTAGCCTAACTTCAATCATGCATAAAACCAAAACTATAAATTATATAGAGGAATCATAAGATATTTTGTGTACATGTTAAATACCTATAATTTACCTTGAATATATTTTTAATCACCTCTTAGATTAATGTGTGGCATAAGTTGTAATAATTGGTCATAAAATGCATCTTTTTGGCAATGAAGAGACAACTTGTTGACCTCCAACTAGAAATTTTGCCTTCAGGACTAGTAGGTGTAAATCCAACACTTAAATAACATATATATAGTAAAATTACACATATTTTAACTACCATAACATCTAATTCCACTCACATGTACATTTTCACTATTGTTCCAGAGCATAGGAACATTGACAATAAATGATGTCAAAGTTGACACTACGGTCCAAGAACTCAATTTTTGGTGCTTGTTGGCTGAAAATAGTACTACCAACACATCAAAAGGGGTGGATAATTTCCATGAAAAAGTTATTGGACTCCCATCTGGCCTAATTGACAAACCCACCACCCATTCTGAGCTCAAGAATGTCCATTCCAATAAAATAAAGATGTCGATTTTTAGCTTAATTTCAGGCATGCATAAAACCCAAACTATAAGTCATATGGAGGAACCATAAGATCCTTCTTGTTCATAGGAAATACATATAATTATACCATAAATATAATTTTAATAAACTCTAAGATCAATCAATGGCATAATTTTTAGTAACAAGTCCTAAAATGCATCTTTTTGGTAGTGAAGAGACAACTTGTTGACCTCCAAATAGCAATTTTGCCTATGGGACTGGCAGGTGCAAATTCACTACTTCGAACACATCTATATAGGAAAATTACATGTGCTCCAATGACTATGACATCTACTTCCACCTTCAAGTGGATTTTCACTACTATTCTAGAGCACGAAAACACTGACAACAACTGTGTTTAAAAGGTTACAAGGAGAAATAAACTTGTCATGAGCAATTGTTCAGGAGGAAAAAAATGCCAAGTAATTTTAGTAAGATTATCTTAGCTTCAAGAATATGAAATTATTTACTAATATTTCCAACCGCGTTAAGGTAGAAGATGAATTGGCACCACTAACCTATAAAAAAATGTTAGTAAGTAATTAAAGGTGAAATTTATTCATGTACTACCTACAAAATCAAAAACATTTGGTAAAATTGATTACATCTACATTTTATAAGTCAACATACCTATGCATTTAAATCCAATGAACCAGTTGGATCTGATCTAAAAAAGATAGTATCAAGAATAGCTCCATGGTATGACTCATGAACTTTCTATAGATTCTTATTTCTTCGCCTCTCATGATATTTTTGCAATTGAATATTCATTCCAAGAACCAAATTTGAATAGTGTAATATCTTCTTGTGAGTTTCAAAGTATTCAAACAACCACACATTTGAATTTTTTATAAGATATCATTTAATCCAAGTTTCAATGACTACCACATACCTAATGGGACAATTAATTTTTTTCATCTACGATCGGGGAAGTTAATTTTTTTCTTTCCATTTACACACTGACATAAGTAATAATATGTTCCCTCTTCATTATCCTTATCTAGAATAACTAAAAAAACATGGATTGCATCATAAAAAATAATTTTTAATGTCATTATGAAGATAAATAATGAGAATAAATAATACATAAAGATTAATCTTCTACCTCGATGTACTAGATCAGATATATGATCAAAGGCACGTGACAATGCCAAGTCTGTAAGTTATAATGCTATTGGAACTTGATATGTGTTGATTGGAATTAGAGGTATGGAACTTCAGTCATCCACCCACTCTTGTGACTCACACTCATTGCAAATCAAGTCCATGCATGAAAAATAAAAGCATGCCAAGTGTCATGTATGAATAGTCTAAGAACCTACATTTAAGCTTTGAAATGATTGAAGCTCACTTGAAAATATTAGAGTCATATAATCCTCATATTTTTCCAAGTATTTTTCCTCTATTAGCCAAAAATGTCTATGAATAGTAGAATTTGCTTGAGCACCATGACATACGTTCTCATTACACCATTCAACCATAAGTTTTTCATCAATAAAATTAACAACATTATCAAATTTTAACTCCTCCCTTATAATGGCTCTTTTTACACATGCTCCAGCACCATCATGCTCCCCTTTTCCATGATCAACCTTAGTGAAACTCTAAATATGTTCTACACTGGTGATAATGTATATCTTACTCAACTAATAAAACATCTATGCATTATTTAATTATGATGTGCAATCATCTAACCAAATGTAATGTTGTTTGAAAATAATGTTCCTCTAAGTCAACTATCCATATAACTTCTCAAAAAAACCTTGCACATACTCTATATAGTGTGATCGGTTATGTCACTGATATATAAATGGTACTCACTTAATGTTTTTTGATCTTCCCTTACAGTATCTGGTGCATGCATAAATGTTATATGCATGAATATAGAAATTTATGTTAGTTTTAATACTATGATTGAACTTCCATTTATGGTTTGAATGTATAATTTTCAGAAAATTTGACTACTAAAACAATAGAATCAAGTGGAAATTTGTCCTTCCTTAGATTGAAATTTTCATCCAACCATTTATCCCTATGTGTGTGCCTTGCATACTCATAAACAATTTTCTCCATGAATTTGACCATAAATTTTGAAACAGGTATCTCTTTCATAACAAGCTCACACATTTTAGATTATTTACCATATTTTACTTAGTAAGTCATAAATTTGTATTTTCTCAAACCAGCTAATTCCTATCCAATTACACTCGTACACTCATCATGGATACATTTTTTTTAATTTTAGCAAACCATCTCAAATGCTGTAATTTTTATCCAAACATGCTTTCTTATAAAAGAACTATCCATCTAGGTATTCAGAAAAAATATTTGAATTAAATTCCCTGGCTTATTTTGGTGGAACTTCTATACCACACTCTTCTAAAATGTTATTAGTATGCAAAGTACAAGGAATATGGTGAAAAATATCATAGTGTATTAAAAATTCAAGATGTTTCCTACAACAACAAGTGGTGTGTGTGTGATTTATTTTTACATTAAAAGGTTTGGCCATCTCAAAAAATCTTTGATTAATAAGAATTTGTGTATATTTTTCCAAAAACATAGAGTACAATTGTGTTTGAGTCATATACAAAACATGTTTCAGATGTGGTTCATGATTACGAGAACCAACTCTTCTTTTCACTATATTTCTTGTATTGGGCAAAAATCTTGTACTATCTTTCCAAAATTATGCAAGTAAGTCTTTCAAAGCATCAACTATATCCTTTTCCTTTCATATAAGTCTACTAGAGAATGCCTAGAGATATTTCATATTGGTTTCATTAAGTTTTTCATGTCTTTAAACTGATTTCATTAATGGTTTTATATTTATATCAAGTGTTTGACTTATTTTTGAAATCAATCATTTTTCCCTATTTTAGCACTTACTGCACAAGTTATCAATATACGTTAGGCAACATTACAATCTTTGTTGCATGATTATAGGCCTACAATATGATATGCATCATATGTATTTTCAAAAATTTCATCATTTTCACCATCCAAGTTAGATGTTCTTAGTCCTAATGTGTATATTTTAGGTCTCATCTTAACAAATTTCATCAACAGAACAAATAATTGGCATCTTTGACTATCATAATACAATCTATGAAAGAAACTATCCCAAATATTTTAAGCCAATCTTCTTGAATGGTGATCAAACATTTTGTTATGCATTGGTTTCAAAATATTCTCATCAACTTCAATTAAGTACTTATCTTTTCTATGCATAATTATTGGAGGTGTTGTTATTGGTGGAATCTACTCAAAGGGTGTTTCAAAATCATTATATGTTTCCATGAAATTTTCTTCATTGTTTGTTGGTAAAGTATCATGCATAGAATCTTCATCAACAAATTCAAAAACTTTAAAATTTGAATGTGAATTTCCAACATTATCTATTTTTTTGTTGTCAACTTTATCATAATTCAATTCATTATTATGAATTTCATCATAATTCAATTCATTATTATCAGTTTCATCATTATTCAATTAATTATTGTCAATTTCCTCATTATCTAAGGCATTTGGCTCATCAAGGTTAGTGTTTGTACCTTGTTTGGAATGAAATTCTTGTATTCATACATTTTTTTTCTCTCAACTCTTCTAATTACTCTAGTGTTTTTTTCTTCATATTTTTCCTCTTCCCTAAATATGAACTTGAGTCCATTTTGACAAAATTAATGAAGAAAGAAATTCAAATGTGGGGTCCAAAAAAAAATGCAACCAAGAAAGTATGCAAAATATACAGAGTACATAGAGAATTTCTATGGGGACATGAATCTTGATTAGGGATAAAAATAGACATTAAAAAGTAAGCTTTTGTTTTACTTCAAGTAACATTTATACATTATAGGAATGCATACATTCTACTATAATGTGTATGCATTTCTTTAATTATAGGCATATACTATAAAACCAAGCAAAAATACTCATATCTAATGCATAAAATCCACTATAATACTATAATATGATGAAATAAGACTATAATATGATACATAAATCCTTGATATGATGAAATAGAACTATCAAATATTGTAATAACGCTATCATATAATGTAATAATACTGTCACACAATGTAATAATACTATCATACGATGTAATAAGACTATCACATGATGTAATAAGACTATCATACGATGCAATAAATCTTTAATATGATATAATAAGGCTATCATATGATGCAATAAGGCTCAATATGATGTATAAATCCCCAATATGATGCATAAATATTTAATATATGATGCAATAAGACTCTTGATAAGACTATGAAGTAATGAGACTAATGAATGATGTAATAAGGCTCAATATATAAGATGAAATGAGCTACGCTTTCCCAAAAATGCCATCATAGGTCCTTAAAAACTAGGTGAATAATGAGTTTACAAATTGGCACTAACCACATTGATGAATTTATGCATTTCTAATGAAATTAGGAAACTTAAGGGTTATGTTTGTTATAAAATAAGGATTTAAGGTTAGGGGTTTAGTGTAGCAAGTTTATATATGTGTATATGTCATGAAATTAGGGTTTAGGGGAATTGTACATGTTCAAGTTATAGGATTAGGGTTTACAATCAACATATCATGAAATGTGACCTAATTTATTCCTTTTAATCACATTATAAACTCTAATTTAGGTTCAATGGGTTGAAATTGGTCACATTCACATTTATATTTGCATTTTTTATTATATTAGGGTCAATTAATCCATACATGTTGCATCTAGATTATATAATTGATTGGTTGATAAATTTTGTTTAGGGTCTCAATTTTGCCAAAATCATGTCCTTGATTAAACCAATCAAATAATTGGTCCAATTCATGATAGATAGAATCATACTTAATTTTATCCCAAATCATCTATCATACTCTTATAACTATGTCAAAAAGGGGTTTAAATTGGACTCCCATTCCTCCTGCATTGAATTTCCCCTATAATTGAGCCTTATTGTGCCATGTGTGTACCTTATACACACAAAAGTGTTAAATATATCATAGATGTGTTAAGTCTTGGAAGTCTTAAATTTTACAATGCCCTAAGAGGCCAAATCCAATTACATATCACCATGTGTACCTCATACATGATTGGAAGTGTCAATACCGTTAGAGGTGTCAGGTCTAGAATCATTAAAGAGTTATCAAATACTTGTGAGGCCCGATCTAATTAGATACATTACCATGTGTGTATCTTGTACACACATATTTGTGTTAGAGATATAACTACCACTTATTTTAGAATCATCATATTTGTTAGAGCCTCAAGATGCCCAATCTAATCAAATATTTCCACATGTGTAGGTCTAACACACCTAGATAAGTGTTAGATTTGCCAGATATGCACATCTTTGATACCTAGACATGTCCCATCACCTCCAAGTCCCACCACATCTAACCAATCTAACTAAGGTGTATTCAAAAATTTATCATACATACATAAATACATATAAGCCAATAATGTTTAAGGATTGGCATCGATCTAATCAACTCATGTCTAGTAAATAAATCACATGATGTGAGCCTCTAACTTTCCATTACTATATAAAATTATCATGTAGATCCCTTTAAGGTCCCATCTGAATTGAGCAAGCACCAAATGTTATGAATTTTCTATGTATGTAATCAAATTATTTATATCCCTCTACCTTGAATTACCTCTATCCCAGTGTACATTCATATGAAGTCCTACATGTAGGAAAGAACTCAATTTAACAATGGACTCCTCAACCTCAAATCCTAATCCAAAGTAAGAATTCTAAGATGTACTACTTTCTTGTAGTCCACATCATAAGTTTTAATCTCATTACAATGAAATATTCACAAGACAATTGAAGTATATGTATAAAATATATAATCTTGAAACCTTCAATGTGGGGGTGGACATTGGTATTCAATTTTTATCAACCATCTATATGAGGTGATAAATTCATCATCTAAATGAACAATTCTTGGGTCCCTCTACTCAACATCATCTTTGAGGGGAAGCAGGTCTCAGATTTAGGGGACATTTTCACCTTTAATTTATCTTGAATAAGCTCAATAGAGTTTGAGCTGGGATAACTTATACATATGTCATACTTGGTCTATGCTAGGTCTATGCCACCCTATATTTCTAAATCATATGTCATAGAGTTTGACCTCTACTAGGAATGTTTTTGGGATAATCCAAGGCATGATTCATAGGTATTGGGATCCATTAGATAGCATTCTTGAAATAAATATCTAAGAGATCTACTATTACACCAAGGTCTCAATTCTATTTCTACTTACACAAGATTATCTATACTACATAGTCCAATTCAACGAGTTTACCACTTAAATAAATTAGTTCAAAATTTATAAATAAAGGGGTATGGTCAAATTATCAAAGAAAAAATAAAAGGTTTAGATAGGATTTTAGGCAAGTATGATAATATCAATAAGAAATATGAAATTTAAGGGTAAGTAGGATTTTAGGCAAGTAAGGTAGTAAGGTATATCCTTTCCATACTAGGGGAAAGGTCCTAATTGTTATGCATGTTCCAATTATTGATCAAGGATTTTGTTAAAATGTGTTCTATTAATGAAACATATTAGTGTATATAAATATTAAAGTTCACTAGAATCTAAACATGTAATATCTAATACTTGTTTAGCATTTATTTTATAAAATTAAAAGTAACCAATCAGATCTTGATAAGTACGAGTCAAGTATTGATACTCTAATGCACATCGATTAGTACATTAAAGGCTAAGTTTTGATCATAGGTTTAAAAATGTATTTTATGACTTATCATGATAAAATGAGTTATATTGTAAAATATATAATGTGTTAGACCTTGAAACCTTAGTTATAATTATTTAAGATGATTTATTGAAATGGGTAAAATTTTTGAAGTCTAATGTGATATTATGGAACCTTAATTAACTATCTAAAGCAATGAAAAATTTGACCTTTCCCATATAAGAAACACAAAATTTAACCTTTCCCATATAAGGATTCATGGCTAATGGGACCTTTCCCTTATAACAAATACAATTTGTTTTTGTCTTGTGTTATTTCAAAGTAAGGCCTACATGTTATATAATGCATACACATTATATATTATGTTATATAATGTGTACACATTATATAACACATACATGATATTGAATTTGAATTCAAAACTGAGCCTTTAGGCTCAAAAATGGCTTGGATTTCTGAACCAACAGTTTGTGACTGTGCATCTATAGCTGAGACTGAGAGTTTTGAGAAAAACCAACAAATTTCAACTTCAATCACCAAACATGCTATGTATTTCAGCATCAAAATTATTAAAGACATAATAAACACATTGTCCTATTTCTAAATATATGATTTTTATAATTTTTGGGTTATTTTAAGGGTTCTAACTATATTTATTTCTAGCAACACCTTTTTTAGGCCACTACATGTTGCACCTATACATGCCTATTCATGTTTATCTAATTTATTTTTCATTGATCCAAGTGCAAAACAAATTTTATGGTAAAAAAATAGGCCTAATTATACACACATTCAAAAAAAAATCTTTTTTTTGAGGTAGTTATGGTGGGTTGCACGACTGACTATCCATTTTTTTTATCATTTTTTAGGATCTACTTAATTTAAAAATTAATAGAAAAATATTCATCAAAAAAATATAAAAAATGTTCGTAACACATTATCAGATCTTATCTAAATATTCATCAAAGGGTGTCAAATAATATTTAACTATGCTCAAAAAATTATGGGCCACACGACCATCTACCTACTATGTTTTCTTAGAAAAATAGGAGGTCCTCTTCAAATATTATATGTTTGAATTATTTATACTTAACTACATTTCAAAAAAATAAAAATAAAAAACTAGACTTGAAATGCTATAATTCATGTTTTTATACCATCTTCAAATTTATAGTGTAGCCATGTCAAATTATCTATAGAATTTCACATTTTTGAAATTTCAAAATAGTCATTGTCCATGGGTAGGCCCTTTTTGTCCTCCAAATGTGTGCACTTACCCAAATATATTGTTAATAAATTATATATATCAAATATCTTTCCTTCAATATATTACCTCTTTCATAGGAATTATTCTATTAGATAGGTTAGATTACATCTTTCTAATATGATTCTGATTTATTATTGAGTAAGTATATAGTTTTTGAAATATAATGATGCATAATTCAATGTTTATTTTCTTCACTTATTCTAAAATTATGAAAATAACCTTCTACACATATTAAGATCATTTATTATTCCATAGACCACCTACGCTTAAACTAGTTTGATTCCATCTTGACCTTCATAATAGGTGAAAGGGGTGATTCGTTGACATACAATTTTAAGTTGTTAATACAGTGCAATCCCATAAACCATCTTCTAATATTTATTACATTTATTACCTTAACCTTATATTTATAAACAGAAGTAATTTTTATATCTTTTCACATTCTTTCTTAATCAAGATTTTTTTTTAATTTTATATATTGAAAAATTGTTTATTGATGTATAAGGAAGATTACATTAGATAGGAAAATATTTTGTGAGTTACACATTTGAATGTTTGGTTTTGAATCTTATAAAATTTATGGTTATAGACATAATTAGAATTTTGCCATTATTCACATATAAATTATCATGCACCAACATTAACATGTATACAAATAAATAATATATAATATATAAAAATTTTGTCTGATTTAAAATAAAATGGGTTTTGGCAGACGACTCATTTTTAAAATTCATATTTTACTTTAAAATGTAGAAAACTAATTGTGAAAAGTTAATGTGATTAAGATGCCAATTAAATATTGAACAAAATTTGTAAGGAAATTATGATGAATGATAGGGTAAATTTTATGGAAATGTTACACCCAATATTAAGCCCCAACATTATCCTTAACATCACCTTGGACTCTAAAACCAAAAAAAATAATAGACATTATGATAAAAATATGTTTATTTTTATTTTTATTTCATTTCAAACTCTTTCCATCACTAGGTGAGGAATGGATGTTTAAGGAATTTTAGTGAGTTTTCTTTTAGGTTGGAGATTTTTGGCTAGTTTTTAGAGTTTGTGAGTATGAGTGTTTTTTATTTTATTGGGTAAGATAATCTACATATCTGATTTTATTTTTTATATTTTGTGTGCTAGGGATTGCCAATTTTATTGGCTGTGTTAGGGATTTTTTTGGATAAATAACATAATTATGAGTTTTGGGACTTTGGGGGTAAGGTTTATGAGTGTTTGATTGGATTCTAACTTTGTGTGTGAGGTATGGATTTCTAGGTTTGAATGGGTGAGGTTTAATTGAAGAAATCTCATAAGGGGAAGAATATTTGCAGAGTAGGAAAAACCATGACGATTGATGAATCAAACAGAATAGACTATTCAGAATGCCGTATGCAGATTAAAAATATTATGATAATCAAGTACACATGATCACCCTAATTTTTATCTATTGTTGTAAAAAACAAATTAAAAAATCTAAATGTATAGATTTTAAAGCATATTAAATTAATGTTTGTAAATTTTTTAAATAAAATATAAAATTGAAAAATTTCAATGTATAACGTATTTTAAGGAATTATAAAAAAATAGTATTTTTTTATGATGTATTTGAATTTAGAAATAATTTGATGATTAACTATAATTAATAAAAATTGAATAAAAGTTGTAAAGCAACATGTAACTACAGAATGAAAGTAAATCTCTAAAATTGATAAATCATGATCAAGTGGAAGAAGATTAACTATGAACAAAAGGGACTTGTATATTTTATTTCTTTAGCCTGACTATGCATAACTGATAGACGAGTAGAAGTAATCAACCCAAACTGAACCTATTGTGGAACTATAATTGTGACTATAACTTTTAAGAATCAAAATCATTAGAAAGAGGACAAGATCAATTAACACTACTTTCCTCTACTTAGTGATTTTATCCTTTACCAAAAATATGTAAAATTATGGAATAGTCATTTGTAGCTACTTAAAACATGAAAAAATAGGTGACTTAGATGTGCCTTTATAACAATGGAAAAGGGGAAAACATCATGTTACATATCCTAAAAATATAGATCAACCTATAATAGGGTCTAAATTTAAAAATTTATTGTTCCAAAGGTGAAGGTCATGATCAATCAATAGGGGTCATGATTGACTACCACTATTGACCAATACTTTTTGATTCTATCTTAAAGGGTAACATGGGAATTTTGGGATATAGGATGCCTATATAGATTCTTATAGGGGTTTTTAGAAGGTAAGATTATTTCTATATGGTAAATTTAGAAATTTAGATATATATAGGTCCATATAGGTTCTTAGGAAATAGTGAAGTAGAAAAACATGTCCATGTTAAGTGGTCAAGTAAATTAAAGTTAATCTAGGATAAAATTGACATTATCAAGTATTCATGATCGAATTTGAGGGACTACATCCATCCCTTGTTTATTTTTTAAATGAAACTAATGGAGTAAATTAATAATGGAGAACATATAAGCTCATACAATGGGTGAAAATGTAATATACTATTAAAAATATGGTATGAACCTATATTAAAACCATTGAATCTAAAATATAGCATAACACACATGAATCTATATCATGCCAAAATTATGAGTATTTTCATATCTATAATTAAATATATATGCCAATTTGTAAAATATGTTTGAATCTTATGTCTGAATTTGTATCATGCACCCAAAAATTTATGAGTTTTAAAATTTTTATTGTAATGTGAGTACATATACATGGCATATTATAATATCCCCTTTTAGGATATTTTGAACAATTTTTATATTTTTAAGAAAATCTTACAAAATATCACAAACATACAATTGAGAGATATTAAATGATAAAAACTTCAACTACGATATTTTTTGAATAATGATTGTACTTTAAGAAATACATAGAAACACTAAGATTACATGTAATATAGAGATATTACATAACTACTACATACATAATGAACTCCTTTGAAACACCAATGTAGTTTCTGAATGAGTCTGTAGTTTTGAGCTTGTGGAGTCCGTATTTTTGAGCCTACAGAGTCCATAGTTTTGAGCCTGCGGAGTCTATATATTTGTTCTATCCAAGGAATGACGTTGCTTGTGAGTCTAAAACTATGTCAAATGGAAATCAAAATTGAACTTCCTTTATATGCTTCTATAATCACCTATCTTTGAGCATCCATTTTAATCAGACAATCACTAAAACATGCAATGGTGTTAGATGTTAATGGCAAAGTGCAGGTTTAGTCTTTAGTTAGTCATAAACAAAAAAAAATACATATTTTCCATATAACAGTTACTTAACAACCTATGCTTTTCATAAGATAGTATCCTATTTGAGATGATTCAAAAGAATTCTTGTGTTAGAATGAGCTATATTTTGAGCTCATCATTTCCCCCAGACTTTACCTTTTGCAAGTCCCATTGCAAATTGATTATCTTTAGTGCTGATTCTTGAATCTATCTTCCAAATGTTTACTCAAGTCATAATCTTCAAATTCATCTATGATGTGCTTGTTTGCATTGTTGGTAAAGCCTTGATGCTCTTGAATCATTTGTTTCTAGATATCAAATTATTCATTAGACTATGGAGACTAGTTATTCCATCCTAGAATAGGGATAATGAACAAAGGGGGTCGATATCTCATTCCAATCCATTTATTTTCACCTCTTGAGTTTATGAATTTAATTAGCATTTCAAGGATTGAGGTTACTCTTCACATGCTCCACCTGATATTGTTTGGAGACATGACTTCTCTTCTTCTCAGGGGTACTGATAATTGATCCCATCTCTTTATAGTTGCAGAAACTACTACTTCAAAATGTTGTCTAGAAAATAAATCAAAGGAAAAAGTGCAGTCATACAAAGCTTACAAATAATGTGTCTTTAATTCATCTCTGTTGCAAGCATAGATGAAGTTTTGTTTAACTAATTTTGGCAGAGAGAATGATGGCCTAATGCACAATCCTATGGTTTTGGCATGGTTTGTATATTCCTCAAATTGGATTTTCCATGCAATTTGGTTCTTGAAATTAGAGTGTAATGCCCTCAACTGAACTTCCCCCACATGAAGATTTATTAGGAACTTGTGGTCATGGTCTCCTAAGATGAAATCATGCAGATAGAATTCATAGAGTAAATCTTGTTGGTTGGGCTGTGAATCATAGAAAATTTCAAGGAATGTGGCTGGCTACAAGATTTTATAAGGAATATCATAGGAAATTCTAAGGAGTTTCCATCTATAAAACTATTCAAACAAGAATAGATTGTATGCAGGAGAAGGAATTATGCAGGCTAAAAGAGACTCTCCTAATTTGTATGCATCTTGTAATCTATCTTCTAATTGTTGCACTTGAATTTCCAATGCCTATTTTTATTTTTATAATTCTTTGTTTGAAGAATGTTTAGCTTTATTTTTCTATTTGAGTTTAACATACTCTTCTTCAATTTGATCTAGTATTTACAAAGAAGAATTACTTGTCTAGGTGGTTTGGCATCCTTGGTCAACATATGTCTTAGAAGGAACAGATGTAGTGATGCGGGGATTTTTAGAAGAAGTTATCATACTCTACAGTTTTCTATTCTCCTTCTTTAGGTTTTCTACATATACTCCAACATCTACCTATTCAACATCTCTCATCTATACTTCTGCTCTCAATCTTTGAATTTCTCCCTCATGTTTAGAAGATATTCTATTCAACTACTATATTTCTACAAAGTGATTTTTAGATGCAGTATCTAGTTGCTGATGTAACAAAGAAGTGACATGTTCTTTGGTTTGAAGTTGACATTTTACCTTATCAATTTCAAGTGCTTGTTTTTGGATCAGAGCTTGAAGTTGGGATAGTTCTAGAGTTAACTATACAATTGGATCATTTGGACTGGATGGTCCTCCTTTCTCTTCATACATAGCTTTTCCCTTAGTGCTTTGAATGTCAACTAAAACATGTGATGGCTCCACCATTTTTGATTCTTGGGCCATATATGTAACTTCTTCTATGGTAAGTTATTCTATGATAAGTGGAGAACTCTATCCAACAAGAATCTCTTCAATATCTAAATTTGTTTGTTCAACAGAATGAGATGTTGTTTTAAGGCTACCTAATATATCTACAACATCTTATTCATCATCATCAGCTAGAATCAACCATCTTCATCTTCTGGTTACCCTTTTTTCCACACTTGGCTGAGTGTCTTTTTCTATTATAGGGCTTTTGGTCTTCTCAGGTTCTGAAGTAGCCTTCCATTTTAGTTTTCTCCTTCCAGATAGGGGAGTTGGCTACAATTTAGATACCTGAGGTTCTTATGGTGACCAAGAAGGTTTTGCAATTTGTTGTCTTTGAGACCTTGTAACCCTCATTGAGGAAGTAGAAGGAATGACTTGAGAGGTTTCAACCTGTGATTATTGCTCTGGAATTGTACCACTTGTTGATGGAGCAGATGAAGGTAAGTCCATAGATTCAAGCACAGGTAAATTTGAAACGTTTGGTATTACACTATTTAAAAATGTCTCCCAGGCTTCAGTACTCTACTAAAGGAAATGATGTTGAATGAGCAGGTGGATGAGACCATGGTGTCTTAGGGTAGCATTAGGAGTTATGGCCAAGACCTAGATGGATATGTAAAAAAGTTATGGAAGGTTCATTTTGCATTGGGGGTTCTGGCTTCCATGCTTCAGGTGTATCAATATTTTCATAGCTTTGCCCCCTAACAAACTAGTCTATCCCTCATATGTAACATACTTGATCACCCATTTGGCTACTGACCTCCAAGATTCAAGAAGTGAATTTATACTGACCCCCTTAGTTTTTCCCCTTGAATCAACTAGATAGGAAGTGCTAGTTTGTTCATTCCCATTGAATTGGGTGATTAAATAATTAAATGGGGTCCTCCTTGTTCCCCTCATTCCCTCTTCTAGAACTTCAATCACTTTGCTTATAATCTAGGTCAGGATTGGAATTACTACACCATGAACAGTTGAGTTATAAGGAGTGAGATTAGCAACAAATTCACTTACTAGCTCTTGATGAAACCCCTAAAACTTGTTGATGAAGGGTAACCATCCATTTGCCCTGAATACCTCCATAGAAGCTTTGTCGTTATTAAATTTTGTAGCCTTCTTCAGTTTTGATCTCATCTTTTGTCCCATTATTTTATTTTGATTCAAAATGAAATACCTACACTAATTATGATCTAGTTAAAAAGGATTTGTCTTTCAAAATAGGGTTTGAACCTACTTGAGACTGATAACAATGTTGTTCACTAGAGTGAAAATAGTTTAGCAATTATGAGTGAGTTTGATTAAATGATTATTATGCACAACTCTATGGCCTGTGTTGATTTTCTATGGAGTGTGCCAGACATCATGTCATATAATAAAATGTCAGTGGGGTATGGTGACGTGAACATTTGCAGTGGTGGCTCTTTTTTGAAAGTGACTTGAGGACATCACATCATCATCATTATAAGATTAAGCACATGAGGTGTCCATTGAATCATTACACATAGTCATTACCAAACCATCCACTTTAATCTTGAATGTTTATCTGATCTGATAGTTCCTCCATTTTTTGAAGGGATCAAATTTAATTCAAAGCCTAGTCATCTTAATAGAAAGAATCTTATTTGAATCAAAATCTGTTAATTAACTAATTATGGATAAATAGATTATGTTCTACATACCTTTACCTTAGACGTATGCCCTTCTACCATTTGTCCTACAGAGCAAGTTGCATGGATCAGTTACAGATAAGAAAATAATATTTTGATTATTCTAAGGAAGCTAGGTGTAGGGAATGATTAGACTTCCATAATTTATTTATATTTATTGTATTGTTGTTTTGGTCTTTTTGTCCTTGCCTAGCCAATAAAACTAGTTTTCTAGACAAGGCTTATTTTACCAGTACTTGGCTCGCCAGCAAGCTGCTTTTCAAACCAAGACTGCCAACAATGCCCGAGGGTTTTCATTGTTGGTTTTTTTCTTAGAGATTATGTGTTTCTAGAAGAAGTAGAGCCTTCTAGATCAGAAATTTTACCAGAAGTTATTTATTTTGAAGAAATAAGCTCTTCTAGAATAACCACATGATCCTTTATTTCTTGGAGAAATTCTTCTCTGTTGACAGGTTTTTGATAAATTTTCACCCTATGTCCATTTACAATCATGGCCCTTTTGCTGCCATCAATAGGAATCAGCATAATAGATCTATTGTCAAAAATCTGTTTAATTTGATAGGGTCCCAACCATCTAGTTTGTAGTTTCCCTTTGAATTGTTGAAACTTGGAATGAAATAAAAGTGCCCAATCTCCTTTATGGAATTCCCATTGTTTGATCTGAGAATCATGCCAAATATTTCTTTGGTGTTGTACCATTTATGTTCTTCACAATTCTTCCATCTTCATCTCTTCCACTTGATTGAGCTGTAAGAGTCTTTCTTTCTGCATGTCTTCTAACTCAATTCCTACTTCAAGAGCAATCTTTAGAGTTTGTAATTCAAATTCTATAGAAAAGAGGGGTTTCCTACCATAAACCAGTTCATATGGTGAAAATCTAGTTATTGTTTTCCAAGTGGTGTTGTAGGCCCAAACAATTTTTTGTACCTTGTCTGCCCAATTTTTTCTACTAGAGTCAACAATTTTGGTCAAGATGGTTTCCAGTTCCCTGTTGGTGACTTCAACTTGTCTAATAGCCTGTGGATGATATAGGGATGTCTTCTTGTGCTGAGTCTGATATACTTGCATGAAATGTTTTATCATATTGGACATAAACTGGGGTCCCTGATCTAAAACTATTTCTCTTAGAGCACTGAACTGTTGCATGATCTTAAAGTATAAGAAATCAGCTATTTTTTCCTCTCTTGCATGGATTAGGACTTCCACTTCTACCCATCTAGTTACATAATCAATACATACCAGTAGATAATCTTTTCCTCTGGATGGTGGATCCATAGGGCCTATGAAATTAATCCCCCATTTCTAAAATGGTTTTAAAACCAACTGAGGATGAAGAGGAATTTTCATTGAAAGAGTTGGTTGTCCAATTCTTTGGCAATCATCACAGTGTTTCACGTATCTCTTCACCTGCTGATGGAGTTGAGGCCAATAATATCTTGCTCCTAGAATTATGTATTATTTAATGGATTGAGTATTAGCCTCCTCTTGGTTTGTCATGACATGCTCTCATGATATCATAATCTTCTATATCTGTCACACACCTATAGAACACATGATCAGGACCAAGTTTAAATAGCATTCCATTAATCCATTTAAAAGAACTTTCTCTAATAAATTGTTTTCTTTCTTTCTTTGAAAAATGCATAGGAAACTTCCTTGTGGCTAGATAATTGGCTATATCAGTGAACCAAGAAGATTTTTCTAAAAAAAATAAAATTATTCATCTAAAAAGTCATCTTCTACTAGTTCTTCTTCACCTATAGTGTTCATCCTATATAAGAAATTTGCAACCACATTAAATTTGCCTAGTTTTTCAATAATGGTAATGTCAAATTCTTGTAAAAGCAGCAACCATCTAATAATTCTTCCTCCTACAATTGGTTTGTTTGTAAAATATCATATCGTTGAATGGTTTATGTAGACAAACGCCTTGTAGCCCATTATGTAATGTTTGAATTTGTTCATTGCATAGACTACAACCAGGAATTCTTTCTCAATTGTGGTGTAATTTATTTCTACAGGTGTTGTGTTTTGTTGATATAGTAAATGGATTACATGTGGTCATCTTCATCTTTCTATCCAAGAATAACTCTTATTGCTATGTTGGAAGCATCTGTATAGATGTGGAATGGTTGAGTCTAATTTGGTCCCCTCAAAATTGGTGCAATGATGAGTTTGGATTTAATGACATCTATCATCCCATTCAAATTTACTCTCTTTTGTAAGCAAGGAAAACATGGGGGAAACTATTTTACTAAAGTTATCTATGAAATGCCTATAATAACCATCATGTCCCAATAAGCTTTTAATTTCAATTTGGTTTTATAGAATGGGAAATTTGGAGATAATCTCAATTTTCTTTGGGTCTACTTGAATGCCTTTTACAGAGATATGGTGTCCCAAAACTATCCCTTCATTCATCATTAATAGACATTTTTCATGACTTAGAGATAACTGATGTTCCTCACAGCTAATTAGTACCTTCTCCAGATTGGTAAGAGCTTCTTTGTATGTTTCACCATGAACAGTGAAATCATCCATATATACCTCAACACAATTGTGTGTAAGGTCAGAGAATATTGCTAGAATTGATCTTTAGAAAGTAGTTGGGGCATTACAGAGTCCAAATGGAAGTACTCAGTAAGCAAAATATCCCTAGGGCATGTAAATGTAGTTTTATCTTGGTCTTTAGCTACTACTATTATCTGATTGTATCCACTAAACCCATCTAGGAAGGAAAAGTATTTTTTTCTAGATAGATTATCAAGTACTTGATCAATGAAGGGTAGAGGGAAGTAGTCCTTCAATGTAGCTTTATTTAGTTCCCTATAATCTACACGTATCCTTAACTTCCCATTTTTATTTGGTATGATAACTAGAGGTGAAACCCATTGACTGTCCTAGATGGGGTAAATTAACCCAACCTCTAAACGTTTTTGGATCTCTGTTTTAACTATCTCAATTAATGTTGGGTTTATCCTCCTTTACAGTTGCCTTACTAGTTTGACATGTTCTGTAAAAATGTGATGAGTACAGATGCTAGGATGGATCCCTTTTATGTCATCATAATCCCAAGTAAAAGCTTTGGTATGTCTTTCTAATACTTTAAAAAGTTGTTCTTATTACTCATTTGTCAACTAGCTATTGATGTTTAGAATCTTCTTAGGTAGTATCATGATTTGTTTAGTGCCTAGATGATTAGATTTGATTTGTTTAAATTCACTCATTAATTAGTTCAAAGGACACAAATGAAGAACTAATTTATGGAACATGGCAATGTTATCAACAAATTCTTCTCCAAGAGGGATAACTCGTGTTAAAGAACAATGGAACATGTCTAAGAAGTGTGTTTGTTGTTGTTCAGCTAGTTCTCTCACACTTTCTTAAATCATTCTATGGTCATAAAATGAGGAGGTGTTAGTAGAATGTAAAGTGGAAGCTCCATAGTGTTCATTAGAATCCATACTACAAAATTCCTTAGATGTTGCCCTAGTAGAGTCCGTAGATTCTGGCCTGGCAGATTCCATAGATTTTAGCTTGGCAAAGTTCATAGATTTTGGTCTCGTAGAGTCCATAGATTATAGATATATGGTTTCATTCAGTTCTTCCAAGTGCTTTTTCATAATGATCATGGCTAAAGATGACACATTGTTTAGTGTGTTATATGACTCATCCACCCACAATTCTTGTATATGATTAATTGATGGTTTTGCAGGAGGATACAAAGAGATACATTTAGACTTTAAACCATTGGAGATAGTCATGTCTCCTGATCTGCAATATATGAAAGATGCCACAGTAGCTAACCATGGTTTACCTAGGATGATGGGATATCCCAAGTTTTTTGTTTTAGGTTGTAGTACCATGAAATCTACTGGATATTTCCAAGATTCTATTAACACTTCCACATTTTCTGTTGTCCCTTCAGGTTTGGTTATTGATTGATCTGCCATTTGTAAAATGGTAGTTATGGGTTGCATTCTGATAAGAGACAACATTTGAAGGGTATCAGTTTTCATGACATTAATTATTACTCCCAAATCTACTAGGATGTTGGGAATTTCTTTCCCTCCAATTGTGACTATAATGACTAGGCTTCCTAGATCTGTATACTTTGAAACTAATAGTTTCCCTGTCAACAGGTCAGTGAACTTGCCATCTACATGGATGGTTTTTGGATACTTTACTTTCCTTCTAGGTGTTTTGATATAGAGATTCTTAATGAGCTGGTTCAATTCAAGTATATCCCTAATAGCTTGCAATAGGGGTACCTCAATATTGATCTTCTGCAATTCATTGACCAAGTTTGAGTCTAATTGAATATTGATTTATTTTAACCTTTTAGGAAAAGGAACTATTGGTATAGTAGTTTTTTCTTTCCTTTCTTCAGGACTCATCTTGCTTTCAATTTTTTTAGTACTTGGCTGAGATAACTTTGTTTTTTCATTTTCATCAGGTATCTTAGAAATGATGACTAGAGGTTTTTTTATGGTTTTGCTTGACCTTAAGTGTATATTAAAACACTCAATAGCCCCAATATTCATTATTTCCTCCTATTCATTGACATAAACAGGTGTTGGTTATTTATTTTTTGGATTTTCTATTAGCTGAGTAGGCATTAGAGGTTGATTTACTTGCCCTTGGTGCTAAATGACTGGAGGTGGCATAATAATTTGTTGTTGTGGTGGTTTCCTTGGTTGGGAAATTTATTGTTGTGGACCCCATTATGGGTTCCACTATTGATTCCATGGCTGATATTATTGTAGTATCCACTACTATTTTGGTGCCCATTGTTGTTATGATGGTGGCATCATCCAAGGAGATGTTGGTGTCCACTCTTATCCCCCCCATGGGTTTTGGATTGTTGGAATTTGAGGTTGATTCCAAAAGGGTGAAAGGACTTGAACATTCCATGGTGCCATCCATGGGTTAACTTGGTTTCTTGCATTGAATTGTCCTTATGCCTAGTTTTATGGGACAAACTTTTGTCTCTATATATAATTTATTTCTTCAATAGATTGGCTCTGTGTTTTCATTTGATTCTTCAAAATAGGAAATAGTGAACAATTTTTAGTGTCATGTTCTATGGTATCATAAATCCCACATGATGAAATGTTGGTTTTGTCTAAGGGACAATCTCTAAGTGCATGTTTTTGTCTACACTTAGGACAGTAAATTGATAATGGTTCTATTGCATTAGCCCTAACTTGAAGGCCATATAAAGTACTATTTAATTTTACTAGAATACCTATCTTTATATTTTCAAATTATTCCATTAGCTTTCCAAATTCATTAGATTTCCTAGCTCTCCCTCTCCTAATTCTAGGTTTTGTTTGAGAATAGTTGGTACATAACTCAAAAATATGATTAAAAGCTAGTTTATTTGTCTCCTCCCATTAGGTTTAAAGCATCCCTAGTGTCTTCATCCAATCCCTTTAAAAAGACCAATTTCTAGACTACTACAGTGAGTGGATAATTAGTTCTTTTATGAGTGAACATGAACCTGTCTAAATAATCCTCTAAAGATTCATCTTTGTTCTGTTTAATTTTGAAGAAGTCTTCCTTTCTCTTGCGAACCCTATAATAATCTTGGTATTTATTTAAGAATTCAATTTCCATGTCATCCCACGTTCTAATGGAATTAACAGGTAATCCCATAAACCATCTCATGGCTAAATCTTTAAGTGTAGATGGAAATAGTTTTAATTTTTGGCTGTCTATGGTATAGTCATAGGTTTGACATAGCACTTTGAACTCAAACAAAAATTTATCAGGATCTTCAGTAGATCTCCCCCATAAATTTTTCAAATTTGTAGGTAAAATATTTTTAATGGGGGTCTGATCAGTAGGATCTGCAACAATAGGAAAAGATAAAGTCCTTTCCTGTGCCAATTGTGGATTTGGTAGATTTTGTTGAAGAGCCATATTCTCTTCTTTAGATGAAGTTTCAAAACCAGGGTTATCTTCCCACTGGATGTTTGTGGTATTGATTGTGGGTTGTTCAAGGTTTTCAAAATCTTCCTTAGCTATGGATCTTTGAAATGCTTCTTCCAAATCTTTGGCAATTCCTAAGTGATGTCTTACTATGAGAGATTGATCTTCAAGAATTTGTCTGATTGAGCTTTCTTGTGGTAGTATCCTGGTTTCTATCCTTGTTTTTGGAGATCCCTATAGATGAGTTTCACTTCTATTTTCTAATTCACTATGTGAAGATGTTGAAGGAGCCTCAACTTGTGGTTTTGGTGGAGATTTTAGAGTGAATCATCCTTTATAATCTCTTGGATGGTTCATCAACTTTAATATTTTTGGAAATTTTATAGGTTTTCTATTTTTTTCTTTTATTCTAGACCAATAATGGTTACCTTACTAACACTGTGATCCCCAAAAATGGTTCCAAAAATGATGAGCTATCATTATAACTCTCATTTAATCAATAATCAGATTGATGTCTTATCAACTAGGGCTGGTGTCTGAAGCTATCTACAGTAAGGCTTAGGATAGTAGATCTAGATGTGTACTATGTGGGGGTGTTGTGCTAGTTCTTATATATCCTTATCTAGAAATGTTCCTAGAACTAATGAATTTACTCTTGCTAGAAACAAACAAAAGAAGTTTGCAAGCCACTCATTTACTAAAAAGGAAATGACACACTTTGCTAGAATAGAAAGAACACATTTGCTATTTAAAATAAATAACACGCTTGTTGGAAAAGAAATAACACACTTGCTGGAAAAGAAATAACACACTTGCTAGAAAAGAGACACATTGAATAAAGGAATACTTTGTACTTTCTAAATTTGATTGTATTAAAGAAATTCAATTATTACCAAAATACTAATTAACTTAAATTCAAGAATTAACATAAGGTTACCTAAATACCTACAACAATTCTTGATTCTGAGCAGAGTGGGTTGTTGCTCCTTTCATATTCAGGAATAGAATTTAATCAGCCTTAGAAATAATAATTCATACAAATAATTACAACTAGACTATATTCTGTAACACGCCTTATTAAAGTCGTCCTCTATATTCTCTATTATCTGTTATATGTTTGAATGTAACATGTTCATCATTATATGTTGATATAACTAACTTAAAATAGATATGTAGTAAAATAGGGATTCCTAGTTAATCCAATCATCCTAATATAGGAGATTAGATTTCTTATAAATCCAATTACACTAGAAAATTGGAGTATTGATTTATAATAGAACTAAAATCTAGATGTCTTAAAATACTATGAACAAATCCTTTAAAATAGCAAACAATCGATCTTCTTGGCAAACACCAGATGGAATGATTCTTCTCCTTTTATTTAGTTACCAACTGGCTCATTCAACTCCTTGTCTCCATTGAGTCCTTAGAGTTGACCCTACAAAGTAGGAAGAAGTGACCTGTACAGTTCATAGATGCTAGCCTATTGAGTCCGTAGATTTCAGCCTGTGGAGTTCGTAGATTTCAGCCTGTGGACTCCATAGATTTGAGCCTGTAGAGTCCATAGATTTGAGCCTACAGAGTCCATAGTTTTGAGCCTATAGAGTTCATAGTTTTGAGCCTGTAGAGTCCATAGTTTTGAGCCTATAGATTCCATAGATTTGTTCTTTCCAAAGAATGATGTTCCCTATGAGTCTAAAACTTTGTCAAATGGAAATCGAAATTGAACTTCCTTTATATGCTACTAGAATCACCTATCTTTGAGCATCCCTTGTAATCAAACAATCACTAAAACATGCAATTATGTTAGACATTAATGGAAAAGTACAGGTTTAGTCTTTGGTTAATCATAAATAAAAAAACACCTATTTTCCATATAACAGTTACTTAACAACCTATGATTTTCATAAGATAGTATCCTATTTGAGATGATTCAAAAGAATTATTATGTCAGAATGAGCTATATTCCTGAGCTCATCAATGAAAGTAAAGCTCTAAAAGTGATAAATCATGATCAAGTGGAAGAATATTAACTATGAACAAAAGGGACTTGTATATTTTATATCTTTAGCCTGACTATGCATAACTGATAAATGAGTAGAAGTAATCAACCCAAACTGAACCTATTGTGGAACTATAATTGTGACTATAAATTTTAAGAATCAAAATCATTAGAAAGAGGACAAGATCAGTTGACACTACTTTCCTCTACTTAGTGATTTTATCCTTTACAAAAAATATTTAAAATTATGAAATAGTCATTTGTAGCTACTTAAAACATGAAAAAATAGGTGACTTAGATGTGCCTTTATAACAATGCAAAAGGGGAAAACATCATGTTACATATCCTAAAAATATAGATCAACCTATAATAGGGTCTAAATTTAAATATTTATTGTTCCAAAGGTGAAGGTCATGATCAATCAATAGGGGTCATGATTGACTACCACTATTGACCCATACTTTTTGATTATGTCTTAAAGGGTAAGATGGAAATTTTTGGATATAGAATGCCTATATAGATTATTATAGGGGTTTTTATAAGGTAAGAGTATTTCTATATGATAAATTTAGAAATATATAGGTCCATATAGGTTCTTAGGAAATGGTGAGGTAGAAAAACATGTCCATGTTAAGTGGTCAAGTAAATTAAAGTTAATCTAGGATAAAATTGACATTATCAAGTATTCATGATTGAATTTGAGGAGTACATCTATCCCTTGTTTATTGTTTAAATGAAACTAATGGAGTAAATTAATAATGGAGAACATATAAGCTCATACAATGGGTGAAAATGTAATATACTTTTAAAAATATGGTATGAACCTATACTAAAACCATTGAATCTAAAATATTGCATAACACACATGAATCTATATCATGCCCAAATTATGAGTATTTTCATATCTATAATTAAATATATATGCCCATTTGTAAAATATGGTTGAATCTTATGTCAGAATTTGTAGTATGCACCCAAAAATTTGAGTTTTAAAATTTTTATTTTAATGTGAGTACATATACATAGCATATTATAATATCCCCTTTTAGGATATTTTGAACAATTTTTGTATTTTTAAGAAAATATTATAAAATATCACAAATATATAATTGAGAGATACAAAATGATAAAAACTTCAACTATGATATTATTTGAATAGTGATTATACTTTAAGAAATACATAGAAACACTAAGATTACATGTAATATAGAGATATTACATAACTAAACTTACATAATGAACTGCTTTAAAGCACCAATGCAGTTTCTTAATGAAACCAACTTAAGCCATCTAGGGAGGATATTGCACCACTAAAACCAAAAAACCTTAGAGGGTTTTCATCCTCAAATATTTCTCCAGTCCAAGTATTTTTGTTTTTAGGAAAGGCTCAAGTTGAACTAGGTTTTAACTTACAAGGGAGGGGGGTTTATAATATTCAACATTCAGAACCATGGGAGAGAGAACTTTGTTTATAGATTTTACAATGAAGAAAGGAAAGAGAAAAGAATCATGGGGAGAGACAAAATGTTGTGCCACATTTTCATATGGTCCAAAATAACTACTATTGGGCATGCGACCCATGTGCTAGGGTCAAGAGAGAATATTCTACTTTTCACCATTTTCCATATCACTCCAAAATGTTCTCCACATTCACACATGTGAGTCATAGTGAGATTCTTGTCCTCTTATGATAATGGTCAAAAGTGGATCACATGATCACACTCTCTTTTGTCTTGGTCTCCCACTTCTCCTGTGACACCAAAAATGGTGCCCCACTTCGTCATGTGAGCCAAATCACCAACAGTGCAATATTTTCATCTTTGTCCATGTGACCATAAACTTTCAAAATATGTCCAACACTTTTTTACTATCTTTTCATGATAACACAATATTTCCCCCTAGAATTTTACCCCAAATATTCACTCCTTATCTTCATCCCCAAAAGGAAGTCACGTGACTTACCAAAGATAATAAAATGTGTCTCATAGTGGAGAACTATGCCTCACTCTATCATATGCACTAGATTCCATGGAATATCCTCTATGGGCTATGTCACATCATCCACAAGACACATCTTATATTGCATCACTAATTGTATCACCTACCACATCACCATGAATAGAGATAGTGAATAGTAACATGTGAATAGTGACTTGACCATAATTATTACTTTATTTCACCCAAGTTAGCCTATGGGAATAAAATAGGATAGTGGTTTTATATAATTGTCTTATTGGGGGGAAGGGGGAATTATAGTCCTCCCTCTTCAGAATTGCTTGCCCTCATGTAATTGCTATCTCGACTAATAATTCAACTATGAATAAACATTATGGCTCCAAGATCCCAAATAAATCTAGGAAGTTTGTAAGAACTTAAGTTTGATACACTATGTTATAACATACCTATGAATAACACCTCCTTATATATCCTAGATAGAAGTATGATAATACTTTATATGAAATTAGCAAACTCACCATCACATATTTTTGCCTTACTAAGTTTCTTATGCACCACTTTGATATAATTTAGGAAATCTATTGTTTCTAAACCAAATGTCTCTAAATAATGGTTGAAAACTAATGGAAGACTATTTGTTCTGAATAAGCTCTGAATACATTCTATTATAATTTTGAATCAAATCCTGTGAAACATACCCTTTAGTAATGAAGCGAAAGGTTTATCTTTCCAAAAATAGATTTGAAACATGTGCATAAGCTATAAATTTTTTATGATAGTCTAAACTCACCTAATTACTCCCAAAAAACAAGATTATGTTGGATGGAATGTACATTTACTTTAGATGGAAACACTTATCAACATTTCCCAAATACCTAATAACTTCAAAATAATCCATCTTACTATTGTTTAGATCTAAAAATAATAAATAATGAACTAATTTTATCAAAATCAACAACCTAGTAGTGGAAAAATAATTTCATATTTGAAATCTCCCTATATAATCATGAATGGTGAACATTTCATTGCTTAAAATCAACCTAGAAGAGGCTAGGATAAACTCCCAAACAACCTCCAACTAAAATTTTCTCCAATCTTTAACTAAAATTTCCATCCAATACAATTCTAAGTATGGAATTGTAGTCATATGATGGATAATATATAACCAAACAGTAGATCCAAAGATAAAGATTTGAACTATTTCATGCCATGTAACATTTATCTAGTCACCATAGCCTTCCAACAAACTTTTATGGTGATCTCTATCATGAATTTGTAGTGAAGAAATAACTCTTTTATACTTGTGCTATGTAACTCTGCTATTCATGTGTGTTTTAGAATATTCTCTAATGATTTCAAAATCATCTTTTCCAAAATGAGTCCCTCTCATGCAATGAATTACATCCGTATCAATATAATGAACCTTAAAAATACTAGGAGTTTTGAAACTACCATAATTCAAATCAACATCCAATCTAAGAGGTGGATTTTCAAGTGAGAAGGAATCATGCTTAGATCCTTATCTTACCAAATCTTTATGCAAAATAAGTTTTGAACTTAATTTTTTCTATGTTATGAAAATTCCATCAAGCTCAAAATATATTTGGGAAAACCTTTCAAAAGTAATGTTATTACCTCCATGAATCATACATTCTAGGTCAAATCCTCATCTTCCACCCAATTTGCACATTCCTTATCAGGTAGTCTACTTGGAAGGTCATAAGGCTTGGCACTTCCTTTTGATATGTACCCAATTATTCAACAAGTGGCATGATAAAATCATCATGAAATAATTAATCCTTGGTGAAATATTCTTCATAAATTGGTAAACAACTTGGCCCCAAATGAAAATAATTTGGATCTCATCAATGCCTTAAACTAGTTTTTTGGTCTCCATGAATCTTGCATCTGCTACTTGCCCCTTGTTCATGGCTACAATAGTTGACTAACTTTCAGATTGGTAGAGAGAGTAGTGAGATAGGTTAAGTTCAAGGTAAGGTATATCAGCATCATTGTCCTTGTATTGGTAACCATAAATGGTCTCCTCTACAAAATCAATGTCATGATCCCTATCTAAGATCAAATGTAAATAATCTATCTTCATTGATTATACTACTTCTTTGATAATTTATAGATTAGAAAGAGTAACTCCATCCTTAACTCCTTTTTATATCTCTTCAATATAAAGCTTCCAATAGAGTTCTTAAATAAAAATGTGTGTGATATCATATCTTGATAAAGAATTCACAATCTTCTCTTTTAGAACCATTAATTTATCCTTCAAAATTTGTGGCTGTTTAGGCCCTTGATCAAAATCAGCAAAGAAACTTTGATCAATAAACCTCAATTTTTATGATTTTTCTTCATTGACATGAAATTCAAAATTAGCTTCCTCTCCATTACTAGCCTTGATACATTATTCAATTTCTAGAAAAGTTTCATTATAAATAATTGAGTGTTCAAAGTTACTTGCTAATTTAGAATTTTTATCCAACCTAATTTCATCATTAGTGACTTCAAAAATCTTATTATTTCCATAGCTTTCATTGGTTCCATCATGAAAACCATAGATATTGTAATATTCACTCGATTGATATGAATTTTTAACTAAGGTTGTTCTAAAATTTACTTTAGGCTCCATCATCATAGTTTTTTCTTTGTTTTCCTCATCACTTTACTGGGCTAAACATGTGATGTAAGTCATAGATTTGTTATTCCCACATTTATGACTAGGTATCGAAACTTTTTGGCAAGTGAAACAATTATATTCTCTCCCCAATTGATTTATGTTCAATTTAGGAGATCATATACTCTATAAACCACAAGAAATCAATTCTCCTTTCATCAAAAATATTTTCAATTTTTCCAAATGTTTTCTAATAATCTCTTTGAAAAATCATGTGTTGTAGGTGAAACATCTTGTTCCTTCCTCCAAAAATTTAATAAGTTAGCTAATAATAGATTAGAAATATCATTATCCTCATCTAAAAGTAGAGACATAATAAGTTTCATGGAAGTTATGACATTCTCCAAATGAACCTTATTAATAATAGTCCAAAATATTTGAAACATTTGAGAAATAATCTTGTCACAACTAATATCTAACATGATGTTACATAATCTATTTTTTGCAAAATTTTCAAGAATTATTACCCTCTTGTTAAGGGAATGGCTTCCAATGTCAACCAACCCCAAAATAGTTTCAATTATCAACATGAAAACCTCCTTCATGATATTGTTGCCATAACATTTCCTAAGAATTGCTATTCTCATAATTTCACTAAGGTAATTAGTTACTACATGTTTCACATCTTCATCTAAGTGTTTCCTAAACTTGGGCTTAACCAAATAAATCATTGATGGATTCATTTCTTATAGTGATTTATTAGAATCTAATTTTTATATCACAGACAAAAAAAATCCATGTGTTTTAAGTTTAGTAAGGTATCTTTTGACTAATTCGAAAACTCAAGACTATTTCCTACTAGGTAAGGCCTATTATGTACCTTATATTTCTTGAAATATGAAATTGACATTAAATCATGAAAATATAATACCACTTCTTAGTATTACTTTAAAACTTCTTCTTCACTAAGTGGCTCTATTATTCCCACCCACTTTCAAAATTTTAATTTCTAGAGTTACTTGTAAACATCAAACAACACCAGACCTATAGGATGGCAAGATCACAAGCTCTGATACCACTATAATATCCCCTTTCAAGATAAAAAATAATAAAAAATACAACTATGATATTATCTAATTATTTATTACACTTTAATAAATACATATAAATATTAAGATTACATGTAATATAGAGATATTATAGAACTATCACTTACATAATGAACTCCTTTAAAGCACCAATGTAGTTTATAAATGAAACCACCTTAAGCTAGTCAAGGAGGATCTTTTACCATAAAAACTAGAAAACCTTAGTGGGTTTTCATCCTCAAATATTTATTCACTCCAAGGTTTTTCATCCTTAGGAGATACTTAAAATGAACCATGTTCAAACTTGCAAAAGGGGTGGCAGGGTTTATCATATTCAACATTCATAACCATGAGAGAGAGATATTTATTTATATATTTTACAATAAATAAAGGAAAGAGAAAATAATAATGAGGAATGAAATAATGTGTCACCATATTTCAATGTGGACCAAATACCTAGTATTGGGCATATGACCCAATGTGTAAGGGTCAAAAGAGAATCTTCTAATTTCATGATTTAATGGGCATATTCCATATGACTCCAAAATGTCCTCCTCACTCACACATGTGAGAAATAGTGATATTATTTCCCCCTTGTGATAATTGTCAAAATTGGATCACAAGATCATGCTCTCTTTTATCTTAGTCTTGTACTTCCCACGTGACACCAAAAATGGCACCCCACTTCCTCATGTTAGCCAAAACACCAATAGTGCAGTCTTGTCATCTTTCTCCATGTAACCATAAGCTTCCAAAAGATGTCCAACACATTTTGATTATCCTTTTCATGACATCACAAGATTCTACCCTAGAATCGTGCCCTAACTATTCACCCCTTGTCTTCATCCCTAAAAAGAAGTCATGTGACTTACCAATGACAAAAAAGCTTGTCTCTTAGTGGAGTACTATGCCCCACTATATCAAATGCACTAGATTTCATGGGAGATCTTTTTTGGGCCATGTCACATCATCCAAAAGAAACCTCATAGGCATCACCTACGTCATCACCATGAATAGTGATAGTGAATAATAACACATGAATAGTGCATGTGTGGATAGTAACTCATGAATAGTGACTTGACTATAATTATTACCTTATTTCACCCAACTTAGCCTATGGGAATAAAATAAGCTAACAATCTTCTTTAATCATCTCATTGAGAATAAGGGGGCATTACACATATGCCCACATAATATATACTAATGATTGGATTTCTTAAACATTTTTACATTAATTTGAATTATATATGTACCCAAATATAATTTTTCTCATAGATGCTTATCTCATGTATGAAAATAACACTAAAATGCCTCCTTTTGAAGTAAGGGATGTATCTTGAAATTCACTCATCTAAAAATAAAAATTAGCTATATCTTGTGTATTAAGATGTAATCATTAAATAATGTAGAATATTTTAGAAACATGCCCACATAGTAAGATATGTATCATTAAAAGTATGTATGTAACATGTGAGACATGTATGTAGTTTAAATTTTAGATTAATGTATCAATGAATAAAATATTATTAATTATTATATAAGAATACACCATATCTAGTGCATGATATGGATCATGAAATTCATCAAACTTTACAAGATCAAGAAGCACACAAATACAATAAGCATAATGTTAACAATGTGGCTGAAGTTTTTATACAATAAACATGTTGAAATGTTTCATAAGTAAATATTTCATAGATTAGGCCAAGGGACACACATAAAGGACATTAATAATGTTTTAAACAAGGAAACTATTCAAAATTAACATAAGCCCTAGGGTAAAGGGACACAAGAAATGGACATGTTCAAATGTTTCATAAAATTAAGATCTTAGGGCCAAATTTAATGTCCATATTCAAATATCTCACATATCAAATAAAATAAATAACTCTTAGATATGTTCAATAAATTACACATAAAGGCTAATGGCCACACACAAAATAATACTAAAATTATAACTTACTATGTAAAAGTAACAACATCATTGGAACATTTAACCATAAATAATATCCACCCCATATATGTAATGTGATCATATCCTATCAAATAACATATCCATGTACACCATTTAATATAAAAATGTTATCGATATATTTGTAAAGAGTGTATTGAGAAAACATATAGGTGTTATAGAATGGTAACACCTATAAATAATGTAATCTTTGAATAATATGCCCCCATCTTACCATGGTTGGTTGGTAGAGGTAAGTTTGACATCTTGGTCCATGAGAAATTTGTATCTCCTACATAACACTCCTAAATACCAAATAAATGCTTGTGTGATAGAAATAAAATATACTATCTACCAATCATGATATAAATAACATATGATAGTGATGTAAACTAAATTTATAATCATGTTTAGATATGGATTTTGAATTTTACAATTATTTTAATGTTTCTATATTTTAATAAATATTTTAATATTTTTATACTTTTGTTTTAGTTTTGAAACTTAGAAAAAATTATAGACTATTTAATGAAATTATGGATTTGAAAGTATAAAAAAGGGAAGAAATATAGTCAAACTACAACATATGTTAGTGTAAAGTATTCACTACAGATGATGGCATGACCATGTATCAGCAAGATTTCCACACTACATATGTGAATGTAATTGAAAACTCCATAGGATATTGGATAAGTATGTGGATAAATTATTGCATATCCTCATCTCATCTCATTTAATGCATTCTTGTCTAAGTATGTAACACAAATGTATGAGAAAAATAACACACAAAATGAAGATTTTGCATGAATAAGTATTGTTTTGTGAACTATAACGTAGTGTTATTTCAAAAAAATGGATGTATTAAGGATCTATGTGACCAGTTTCTGATTTGGTTGTGAAAAATTCTAAAGGATTATGATAGTAATGAAACTTAGTTTTGTTTGTTACTACATGATACTATAATTTATGGAAAATATAATTTTGATACATTCAACTTATGAAAATAGATAGGTAACTAAAAAATTATGGAAGTATAAATCATTATCTTATATTCTTTATATATGTAAAGGTAAAAAGGAACAACCAAGAGGCCAAAAATTCACTAAGAACCAAAGGCTAGAATAAATTGATCAAATTGATCACACATGTAAGAAATAGAATAATATCATGACAAATAATTTGAGAAGCTATGTATAGTAAGATAAGTATAGTAAATTAATCCAATGAATTACTCCACCCATTATGAATTAATTAGCTCATTTGTAAACTATTGGATATTGCACAAAAAATCTCTTCAACACATTATATTCTCCTAGCTTAATAAGCAACTCGATGTGTGACTATTCTAGTTTAATAACCTTGAAAGAAAGAGATAATAAGTGTTGAAATATATATATATATATATATATATATATATATATATATATATATATATATATATATATATATATATATATATATATATATATATATATAGCCTATTGAACATAAAAATGAAGCATATAAATGAAAAAAACACACAACACACACAATATATATCCTAGAGAAACCCAATGTTGGAAAAACTCTAGTTTTTGAGTTAAATCACCTCCCCTTCCATTATGTAATGCAAGAGTATACAAGGTATTACTAAGTTGGCCTATACAAACAACATATTCAATATCATTTTACACAAAACTCATATAAAACTATGTTTTGAAATTTATCAGACACTTATATACACTTCCACATAATGAAACCAATCATATATAGCTAGGAAACAATGAGATCACAAGAACAAAGATTCAAAATTCTTACAAAAAATATGATTCCTCCTTCCTTACTTCTCACTATATTTTATTATCTTCCCAAGACTTATATTTAAGCTCTCTCATCTTTGAGAATCTACCTAGCACTTAAAATGAATAACCAAACATAAAAAGTATTCACATTCCCATGTTTTGGTTGAAGCTCTAGAGTTTAAAATTTAATCTCAGAGTCCAATAGTATGAAGCTTAATAGTGACTCTTGAGAGATCCCAAAGCTTTAGTAAGTTTACTTCTAGTGACATAAATTTTGCATACAACCTCAAAATTGATTTCCATTTTTTTTAACTTGTCTATTGTTTTTTAAAGGAATTTGAAAATGAAATTATAAGATACTTTTAACTTTAATAAACAATAGTTTTCCCCTTCAACAAAGACTAGGTATTTTCCCTTAACTTCCAAGAGCTTTTAACTTATTAAATAATCATTATGAATATGTTTAAATCACCCTCATAATAATTTTCTATAGAATCACATCAGATATGCTATTATGAGTGTAGGACTTATCTTAGTAAAGTGTCTTAATAATATGAGTTTAATCTAATTTGGCATAGTGAAAATATTAAACACACATGACTAGTACATTAGGACTTAAATATGGATCAAAAATCCCCAATTTGAGGATTTTAAGTCCCTAAAATCTTTAGGAATCCTATAAGTGAGGAAATTTATTCCTCACATATTATCTTTAATACCATTTGACCTTTTCAAGTAGTTGACCTTTTAACCCAACTAGTTAGCATTCTTGAACTTCTATTCATGTCATCCTTTCCTTCTTCTAAAAAATAACATCATCCTCTAATGCCAATTAACTATCTAGATCAAGGTTATAAATAGAAGGTAGTAATATCCCTTTGTATTCATTGTATAACATACAAGGCTCAAAAAATCATAAGTTCTCAGCATTGACAACTAAATAGATTTTCATATAAGGACGAAAATCAAGTGTAAAATCATTCTCACCCACTTGTTCCATAATTTAAAATGGACTATACCTTAGTGGCTTAAGCTTCTTAGACATAACTTGGAGCTTTTATATACTTAAGTACAATCATACATTATCACTAATAAGGAAACTATGCTTAGACCTGTGTTGAACATGTCTCACTTTGTACTTAGCTTGAGACTCCTTCAACATTGCTTACATTTGGAAGTGAATAATTTAAATTTTTACAATTAATTTCTCAAATTTATGGACCTTAGGATCTACTTTCCCATTTACTTTGTATGTATATCTCAAAACAACATCAAGTGCACATGAAGGTAAGTATCCAAAATAAGTTTCAAAAGGAGATTTACTAGTATAAGAATGTACAACCATATTATAAGAATATTGAATACACACCAAATTTTCATCCAATGTCTTAGGATGATTCCTATTTTACCCTCTAAATAGTTGTACCAATGGTCTATTCATAAATTATTCCTATTTTCCCCTCTCAATAATTACACCAACAGTTTATTCACAACCTCAGTCTACCTATAGGTTTATGGATAGAATATGGTGGACTAATTCATCTTAGTATCCATCTTCTCCAACAATGTGGCCCAAAAATTCATACGAAGCCTTGAGTCTTGATATGAAAAAATAAAAATTGGTAAACCAAAGTGAACCTACACATTAGCAAAAAAGCTTGCCTACATCACTACCTTTGAGGGTCTTCTTACAAGGAATAATAATACACATCTTAATAAACTAGTTCACAACCACAAAGAGAAAGTCAAGACCCTTCCTTGACATAGGAAAACCACCTAAAAAATCCATGGAAATGCTTTCCCATGGCTTATAAGTAACTATTAATGGCACATATAAACCCAAATTTATATGAGTAGGCTTACTTCTCCTACATAAAACATAACCTCGTATGAAATTGACAACATCAAATTTCATATTAAGCCATTAAGCATACCTATACAAACTAGCAATAGTATTTATAACACCAAAATGACCTACAACTTTTGAATCATGTCCCTATATCATTAGTTGAAATCTTTTATCTTTGGGTAAGAAAATCTTAGCCAACATTTATAGTAATCCATCTTGAATATAAAAATCCTCCTTGTGTCCAAACCTTGCACCTTGGGACTTATTTACTTGAATAAATAGGTCCTCAAAATTTACAAATCATATCCCTCTACATATGATTCATACATAAAAGGCTCAGGAAGAGTTATGGTGCCCATGTTTATAAGTAAATGTGGCATCAAAAACATGTCATCTAGTTTTTTAGTCACACCTTTCTTATATATGATAACCAAATAAATTTTTTGCAAGAAACCCATCCATTTATAGTGGCTAACTAGTTGAATTTTAGTTTGAGCTTGAAAATATTAAAGAGGTTTGTGATCAATATGTATAAGTATCCTTACCCATTATATAATGCTTCCATTTTTAACATATTCAAAAAGAACATACAATTATTTCTCATATGTATAATAATTCAATATTGAACCATGGAATAAATCAGAATGGTAACATACTAGCTTACATCTTTAAAGCAAAACAACCCCCATAACATAGTGACTAGCATATATTTATACTTAAAATGATAACTATGATTTAGTAAAATCTAAATTGGAATATGGATAATCTTATGCTTGAACAACTCTAATACGTATTTTTGATTCTTACCCAAAGTAAAAGTCTTACCACTTGTTTTAATGGCATGTAAAGTATAACAATGGAAGAGAAGTTCTTGATAAATTTTATCAAGTATTAGGTTGTACCTATAAAGCTTCATGTCTTAGTCAAACTAGATGGCCTTGGTAAATTCAAGATGGAATCTACCTTCTTTGGATAAATATTCAACTCCCCATATCCAACTACATGCCTCAATAATAATGTGATTTTTAGAAAAAGTCGTAATTCTTCTCATTCAACACTAACTTGTACTCCTTCAACACTTATAAAAATTATTTGAGATGCACAATATGTTCATTAAAATTTCTAATAAAAATAATAATATAATCCAAATATGTCCTCATTACCTCATTCATCAACTTTATAAAGGTATCCAATGTATTGCACAGCCCGAAAGGAAAAACCAACCATTCATACAACCTTGGCCTTATCTTGAATGTTATTTCATAATTGTTCTCATCCTTAATCCACACTTGGTGATACCTAAATTTCAAATCAATCTTAGGAAAATATTTTTCATGGTGAAGTTTATCAAGATGATCATCAATCCATGGAAGATGGTACACATTCTTGATGGTTATTTTATTTAATGCTCTATAATCAACACACATTCTCTATATTCCATATTTCTTAGGTAATAGAACAATAGAAGAACCACAAGGAGAATTTATATGATAAATCACACATTGATTAATTAAATACTATAAGTATTATTTTAACTCATTGGAATCCTTAAAGGATTTCCTATTTTATTCAGAGATTTAGAAGTGGACTGTCAGGCAGTAAATGCATTTCATTCTCAATTGACCTAACCGGAGGCAACCTCATATGCTATTGAAAAACCTCATTGAAATATTATAATATATCTCTAATTTTTCTCTTATATTTATTATTAAACATGGTACAATAAATTTTATTTTCCACCACCTGTTTATCTTGAATACCTCTCAAAAGAAGCAAAGAAATATTTTCACTAGCATTAATACGATTCTTAGCTTCAAAAGAACTTACCAAGGATATAGTAGAATCTCCTTCATAGGATAAAATTATGTATCTCTTACCATCATTTACCATGTTTTATTTTTTTTCTCTCCTGATGAATATGGCATCCTAGATATACAAGTATGGGTTACCAAACACTACACCACACACATCAAGAAGGACAACATCCACCATAACCTCATCAATGAAATTAACATTAATATAAAACTTAACCTTGAATTTTTTAATTATATTGATGTATACACATTTATTTTCCTGACCCAAATAATATGGACATGGATGTTTATAAGTTTTAAACCCCATTTTGTCTACGAAATCTTTATTTATCAAGTTTGCTTGTGAAAAAGTATCAAAAAGAGGACCAACTTTTATTTTCTTCATCTGAATCTTAATATGGAAATTTTTTGAAAGATAACCCTCTTTAAAACTAATAATAGCCAAAAATAACTATTTATTAACAAAGGTACAACACAAATTATCATCCATCTTAGAGCTAAAACTAATATTTTCACCTTGAAATGAAGATATAACCTTTTCCTTATTATTTTTTAATAGATGTGATTACAGATGGAGCTTCCAAAACTTATCTTCAAAATTAGTATCAACATTAAATTCACCAATATTTAATTTAGTATCATTTTAATAAATGGAAGTAGCATTTTTATTACCTTTCTCCTTTTTCATGGAGATATTTTTTTACTTGGAGCTATTGTGAGAGGTAGATGGAGCTTTCTTATTATCCTTCTCTAAGTAGTGAACCTAAGAACAAGCCTCATCTACATCTATAGGATTAGCCAAGAGGAATTTTATTCTCAAATGATTATGAATTCCACCCATGTACTTCATCAAGAGGTCATGATTTGTGACATCTTTTCCCATTTAGACAACCTTCTTATAGAACTCAGTAGTGCACTCTTGCACACTTTGGCCTTTATTTTGCCTTAGATATTTCCAATACATGGACCTCTCTTCCATATAATAAATAGGATAAAATTTCTTATTTATTAACATATTAAAATCATCCCACTTAATAGTAAGGGTAATCTTCTTAAAAACTAAATAATAGGAATAGATATCAAACCAAGTTAAAGCACAATTGGATGATTATAACCTTGAAAAATAAATATTTTAACTTTCATTAATCTAATGCAAACTAAAATATACCTAAAATTGGGCTATCTAATGGTCTATCCTCTCTATATTGATGTCCCCATCATAGATCTAAATTTCCATCTTTGCCTCAGCCTTAAATGGAGTTGGAGTTGTGTTGGGATGGGGTTGTTCTTCATGATTTTCATGGATTTTATGAGCATAATTATTTAATTTTCAAAGTATGTATGGAAAAACCAATATTATCCATAATAATCCCCATGATGAACTCCAACTAGCCAAGATTTCTCATATAAAGAGAGATGTTGGCTACTCCTTCAATCTTGTAAAACTACTCTTCTTCTATTCAAGTATCTTCATCACCAGTTTGAGCCATACTTTAAATTACTTGCTTCCACTTTCTTGTGTAAATACCTTATTCAAAGGTAATTAAGACATGTTAACCATTAGTACCACTATCTCTAGAGATGGACATAAAATTGTAATATACTTATAACATAAAAGGAATAAAAACTAAACCATCTCTATGCAAATACCTTCTTCAATGGGAACTAAGACACCTTGACCACTAGAACCACTAGCTCTAATGATGGGAATACACTTGTAATATAATCATAAAATAAAAGGAATTAAAACTAAACCATATTTGATACCAATATAATCCTTGAACTAGGTGGATATTCCACTTAAAGTCTCATCGACATGGATTCTATTCTCCTAGTTTAATAAGCAACTAGATATGTGATTGTTTTATGTTAATAAAATTGCAAAAAATAGAGATAATAAGTGATGAAATTGAAATGTACAACCTAATAAACATAAAAAAGATTCATATGAATGAGAAAAATAAAAAAACACATAATATTTATCTTGGAGAAACCCAATGATGAAAAAACTCTAGTAAATGAGGTAAATCATGCCCCCTTCCATTATGTAATGCAAGAGTATACAAGGTACTACCAAGTTAGCCTATACAGAAAAAAACATTCAATTCTATTATACCTAAAATTCATATGCAAACTATGGCATACACTTTATCAGACACTTCTTCACATGTACACATAAGTAAACCAATCATTTATAGTTAGGTAATAATTATATCACAAGAACAAAGACTCAAACTTGTTACAAATAATGTGAATCAAACTTCCCTTTGTTATGACTATATTTTATGATCTTATCCAGACCTATATTTAAACTCTATCATCCTTAGAATCCACCCAAAACTTGAAATGAGTAGCCAAACTTAAAAAAAATAACATTCCTATGTTATCAATGAAGCTCTAGAGTTCAACAATCAAGCTCTGGAGACCAATAATCTGGAGCTTAATAGTCACTCTTGAGAGATCCTTGAGCTTGAGTAATTTTACTTCTAGTGACCATAAAATTTTCATACAACCTCAAAATCAAGTGCCATTGTTTTTTAATTTGTCTATTATTTGGAGAGGAATTTAAATATGAAATAATAATATACTTTTAACTTCAGTAAATTATATTTTTTTCCCTACAATAGAGACTAGGGAATTTTCCTCATGTTTTAAGATCTTGTAAATTTTCATTATTATGAAGATGTCCAGATCATCCTCATACTAATTTTCCATAAAGTCACATCTGATATAATATTATAAGTGTATTAAATGTCCTAATAAAGTGTTTTAAGAATATGAGTCACATCTAATTGGGCATAGTAATAATATCAAATGCACATGACTAGTACATTAGGACCTAAATTTGGATTTAAAAATGTGCAGAATATGGATCCTTATGAGTAACTAAATTAGGTCTTAAGATAATAATTAAGGTGTGATGTTGATATCTATATCCTATATCATTTGTGTCCGAATCATAGATTATACTTCCATATTCATCTTGCATGTTATAAATGTTTTTATAACTATATTTTACATAATCATTATCATGATAATAATCATCCTCTTGGTTTTGAAAATGTGATATATCATTGTTATCATCATCTATATATATAAAATTGACTTCACCATATATTAGATTTATATTATTGTATTTCTATTTCTCAATAGTATTCTCATCATTATCAAAATAATGCATCTCATTATGAACTAGAGAAGAATCAAGTATCACTCCCTGAATATTAGGAAGGGAAGTAGTTTTTACCATGGATTTTTCCTTATGTTTTTATTTTATGCATGAATTTGATATAGTATTTGAATTATTTAAATCCACACATGTACCATAGTCATTTTTGGAACATATTTTAATTAAAATTTTGTCATGAGAAACCTTTTCACAAATGTGTTTTCTTGCTTACTTTGAGTTTTATTTTTAAAATTTTCTTTTGATAACTTATCTTTTTATAACTTCTACCTTTCTATTTATTCCTTTATTAATTGTTCTTTCTCTAGTTTACATTGTTTTATACTTACACAGGTTATTTATGAGATGAAATCATAGTGGGAGTGGGTGTCTTGCTTTATTTATCTATTAATGATTAGCACTATCAGTGATACTCTTTATTTACTTATTCAAATTCAAAAAACTATTTATATGATGCCTACACATTATATGATATGCATAGTATTATTTTTATATCCTTATAGGATTCATAAGAAGTAATGCAATCAACTTGTTTTGAATCATTTCTCTTAGAATCTCACATAAACTCTTAATACCCTTTTGTATAATTTTCCAAGGAATAATTATATGTTTCTTTTGAACCCATACTTGAGATGATTTGAGGTGAAAATAGTTACATGAAGTTGTATATATATGATTAATATGATTAATGTTGGCATGTAGTACATTATTTATGGATGTTATCTTATTTTCCATTGATGTTATCCTTAATTTGAAATATTGATTTTTATTTTTTAACTCTTCGATGAAATTTATTATAGTAACTATTTGAACATGAAGGGATTCAAAATCACAATCCCTATGTAGATTTTATTGAGCATGAATACAAAAACCATCAAGATGATATGTGATAGGTAGAGGGGGTTGAGTAAGGACATGTTGGTTAGCTTCATTTGGAATTATATGATGAGTCACCTTACCTCTTGGGATAGTGAAAATATGAACCTAATTAGAGGGAATGTAGCTATCAAAATCGTTAGGAGAGACAATATAATTTACAAGGGATTCCATAGACATAAGATATGTAGTATAATTGATTGAAAATTTTATACCATTGTACATTTTATCAAATTCATTTCATGATTATTATTATTATTATTATTATTATTATTATTATTATTATTATTATTATTATTAAATATATATAAGATAGCTAAAAACATGTAGTTAGAATAATTATTATTTGAACTAGAAAGCATATGCCAAGAATAACCCATTTATCCATTATATTATGTGTATAATCAGAAATTTTCCACTAAAAGAGATATGTTACATATTTTTGAAATCCAAGATCAAATTTTGATTAAAATTAGTAGATATATGAAACCCATAAATTAATTTGAAAATAAGTTCACCATTTGTCCTTGTTGACTAATTTTGACCCCCAAGGTCAAAATGTCAACCCCTATAGGTAAAAACTTGAGTTTTGTGTTCTGGTAACCTTGTTCATAGATTTTTCATGCCTTAATATCCTTCAAAACATCTTCATAAAACTTTATAAACATTGTTTAAGGCAATTTTGGAGAAATTAAGGTAATTATTTGCCTTAGTTTTACACTAGGTTAGCCAAGTCATGGAGTGATGAGAGTTAATCAAGAAGTGTCATAGGTTGTTAGGTGTCATTCAAGGTTTTCTCATGTTTTAATCACCTTCAAATAAGATTTCATGATTTTTTGAAAACCTTAATGTTCTTTTGTGGACTTTAAGGTAGTGTTTTATAAATAAAAAGGTTATTTTTGCTAACTTTTCATGCATGTCAAATCCCACCAAAGTGAAAATACAAATAATAACTATTTCTAAGGTCATTGGACTAGGTACATAAATACCACATATGTTACCAAGTTAGAAATAAGTTATAATCTTGGATTTAAATGCTTAGAAAAGAGTTTTAAGCACTTGCATGGGTTTATTAAACTCACTTTTAGAATAAAACATAAAAAAGGTTTCTCTTGGGATTATATAGGTCAAATTCATGTTTTTATTGTAGTTTTAGATCTTAAAATTACAAATAAACCTCTCTCTCCTCTTTCGAACCCTTCACAAGCTCATGAAGGCCATTTTTAGGTGAATTGTATAGACCATATAAGTAGAGTTAGAGGATAATATTTTGAATAGATTTAGGAACCATATGGGATTCTAATTAGTGGCATTTATAATTTTATTGAGATCCTTAGCTTTAAGAACAATCACTAAGGAGCTAAGGTGCTTTTATGAGACTCAAAACCACATTGTCTTAGTTTTTGGATAGTATAGATGTAGATGTGAATTTATGGAGTAAAGGTAAACATTTTAGAGGCTCCTCAGATGTATACATAACCCTCCTACTTCATTCTTCATCACCATTTAGCCATATATGCACTAGTCAAGAAATGAAGTTACTATTATGTATAGTGTGTAAGTGGTTGTTAGTGTTTTTAAATTATTTTAGGGGTTCTACAAGGTCCATATGAATACAAATATTTTTGAACATGTTTATCCATATTTTAGTTTTATCTAAGGTTCTCCAGTCATCTAAGTAATATGTATATTAGTCTCTAAGTGTCATTGTGCTTTTAGATTGAGGACTAGGCATAAATGACTGCCTATGTAACATGGTTGAAAAGTCTTATTTTTATCTTGTTAAAGTTTTTATAAGAGTCTTGACCCTATTAGGAAGACTATTAAACATCAAATAATTGGTAGTTTAAGCATACTCTCTAATAAGTGTTATAATTGTGTTTCAGTCATGCACAAGTCTACAGACCTATAAATGAGCATTCAATGATTTTAAGTATCAAATTAAAGAATATAAAACAAGGGAGAGACATGGTATATCCTAAAAAGAAACCATGTGATCTTGATAGAATTCAATTCCATCATAAAAGAGCATGAATGAGTGTAGAATCTCTAACTTTCAATACATAAACCTTATGTAAGAGCTGACTAATACACAGTTTATATTGACCAAATAGATAATATGAAGTGGAATAATGTTTGACAATAAATAAATAGGCATATGGATAGGGTGATATTAATTTAAAAATAAATTGATATATTTTTTAGATGATTAAAGACTCAAGGAGTTGATCCTTGGTAGTCCATACAAGCAAAAGTAAACCTACCAGTTCTAAACCTATAGGTCCTCATATTAAATAAGGATCAATGGTAATGTAAAGAGAAATAGGTATGGAAGCATGAATTAATACAATAACTTTAAAATTCACAAGACCAATGCATACCTAAATTAGTGGAGGATCATAAAAGGTTGATATGACTAATGTGATAATTGTTGAGAGAGTCTTCAAGATTTAGTACTCATACACATGGTCTATGTATGGAGAGAAGAAAGAAAATATTCCATAAAATTATAGTGGAATTTTTATCATGGTGAAGATAACCTCCATAAATTTATTCGCCCTCAAAATGTCTAGAGCACTAGTTGATGAGGTCAACTTCCAAAGTACATGCTTAAACCCTTATCCAATGACCACCTATAGATACACCTTAAGAAGGCTTGAAGATAGTCTAGAATAAGTGTATGCTTAGAGAGATGTTGGGTTTTGGAAAATTAAAATGTTTAAAAACCCTCATTAAGGTTTTTTTCATATCCAATAGCTTATAACAGAGTTCTAATTCCTAGGACATAGTCATGATTTCAAGGACTGACACCTACAACTATGATTAGAGAAGAGTAAAAAGGAGACTATATGTTGTGAGATCATGGTGTCTTGAGAGTTCCAAATAAGGATTAAAAACTATCTATAATAGAATATATTTACTGAGAGGTTTAAATATTGGCAATTGAATATATTGAAACTTAAATTTAGTCAAGACCCTAAAATAGTCATCTACATCCATGGTGTAAGTAAATATGAGAGGTAAAGTATATGAAAGTAAAAGGTGTTAGAGTTTCAAAAGAGTATCAGGTACTTAACACTATAAAAATAAGTGATTTATATTTTCAATGACTTGGAGTTGAGTCCTAAGACCCACAAATGCATCTCAAACACCTAATTCACACCTATAGGCTGGTGTAAGCACCACAAGCTATTTACAAATATTGAGAAGAGAGTGCTACCTATTGTCAATGATATGGGAGTTTGGATGAAAATTTATGTAGGTTATAATATTAATTAAAAGTAAAAATACATAAGGAGGTCCACAATATTTGATTGTCTATAAGTCATCCTAAAACCCTACCTACTTAGCCAATACAATCTACATGCCTTCCTACTTTTTAGAGACATTTGACTGTTTAATAAGAGTTGGAGGTCTATGAGAAACCTAAAATAAGTTAAATATTTTTATAATTGATTAATATGGTTAATTAAACTCCATTATCCCTTAAACCCATAAAAAATGAGACCAATGTTGATAAGCCTATTTTAGGCTAGATAAGTCTAAGACTACACAAAGACCTACAAGGGTAGTCATGAGAAGGTGGTTATTTAAAGTTGATATGATAGCCTTGAGGACCAAAAGGAGGTGATAAACACATTATAAATGAATATATGAGGTCCTATATCCTATAACAAATGATAAAAGTATCAAATATAATCAATTAGGGTCACTAGCATTGACTTGTTCAAGAGCTCTAACATGAGTTGATGAAGGATATAACAAGGTTGGAGAATAAATGTCTCAATATAATCATGTTATAAATTCATGGTATATGTATTAGACCTATGGAGGTCATTGAAAACTCAAAATTAGACTCACAACACCACCTACAGACCTCATCTCTCTCTAGACCTCAAAAACACATAGTCTGCTAGCCTCAGGGTCTCTTAAACATGATCATATATCTAATGAAAGGATGCATAGTGGATAAATATATTGGGAATAATATTAAACCAATATACACTCATGATTCATGACATTTGGATGTTCATCTAGAGCCTATCTTTTATGAATCATCCTTAAAACCTTGAAGCACTCATAGGCTACCCAAATAGACCAGTTTTAACTTGATGATAGAGAAGATGGTTTTTATAAATATAAAATAATTGAATAAGATGTGAAACAAAATGTATGATTTATAAAACTACGTTGAACACCACCCATGTCATTGGTTGGTGCTTGTAAGGTACAAGTGTATGGAAAAGGATTAAATAATGTTGTCTCAAACTATTTGGGAGGTCTGTAAATGGTGTGATGAGCACAAAATAGACATGGAGTATATTATATAAGTAATTAAACTAAATAATTTTTTTTAGGTTTCACATGTGTGGTATGAATTTGGATCCAAAATTTAGTTTTAGGTAGGGAGGCCTAATTAAGACTAGTTAAGAGAGAGAAATAGATGAAAAAGGTACTTTCACTTAGATTATGGACATGAAATTTGAAATGAAACTATAAGGGGATATTGTTTCCAAAAATATGTACTCAATGTATCAATAAACTTTGTACATTATTCTACACAAGGAGGTTTACATGTTTTTCAAGGCTACAAGGAATGAGGCTAAATGAGGCCTTTTGATGCAAAATGATTTATTGGGGGTAGTTTGAGACCTCTAAAGGAGTTTATTTATTTATAATATGATGTTAGTAGGCCATTAGTGGATAGATAATTAATTATAAAAGATGAATTAAAAATTTTACACTTTTAAGCAAAATTGGCTTAGTAAGACAATGAGAGTTCTAGATAGCTATGAAGAAAATAAAGTGATATGTCAAAGATAACCTACAGAGATCAGTTGAAAGGTGTAAAGAGTAGACAAAATATGTAACTAAAAATAACCGAACCATCAATAAGGCCATTTTTCATTCCATAAACCAAGGAAAAGGGAAGTTTTGAGGAGATAGGCAAGGTATCAAGCAAAGTTGGAAAGTTTCACACCACTTGGAGTAGAAGATCACTAACACTTATCTTTGAAGACATGATGGGGAATTTTCATATCTTATTATTATTTTAACTCCTTTTAGAAACTTCTCTCTCTCTCTCTCTCTCTCTCTCTCTCTCTCTCTCTCTCTCTCTCTCTCTCTCTCTCTCTCTCTCTCTCTCTCTCTCTCTCTCTCTCTCTCTCATGCCCTTCTCACCCTATTATCTCACTTTCTCTATATATTGATCCTTAATTAGATAAGTTTGTATCCTCCACCTAGGTATGGAAAAGCCCTACCCATATGAACCCTTTTATAAATGAGAATAATTTGGTTCTACCTTCTCCATGGATTAGTTTTAATATTCATACTTGATTAATTGATCTTGTTAAGTGATATTTGTGCTTCCTTGGCATGTTTGTCCTTGTTTATCATTTATGTTAATTTTAGAATCCTTTTTTCAAGTTTATTGAAGAATAAAATTAAGGTGTAAGAGTTTAGTGAGTGTTATTTTCAATAATTTCATGTCATGACATCTTGACTAATCCTCCTAGCTCAAGAACTATTCACGACCTTCATGAAAAACATTGATGTAGGGAGTTAGATTTGGATTAGTGTCATGTGTATATTAGTCTCATTTTTTAAGTATATTTATAGTTGGTTGGTAGTGATTAGATCATATTTGGTACACCACTTCCATTAGAGTAGGTTTCTCTCCCTTTTCCTAGAAAGTGGTAGATTGGAATTTGAGCCCAAGTGATTCATCAAGGGGAGATAGCCCTTTAACCTAGAGATTTACCTATCCTATAGGGTACCCAAAACCTTGAGTTGTTTCTATGTTACATCAAATTTTGAAGGCTTGAACTACCTTCGAAAAGATGAAAATTTGATCTATAACAGTTTTGGCATGCCCAGTGGGACTAATGTCCAAAGTTATGGAAGAATTATTGGTGTTTTTCTTCTACCTATCAGCCTTTTGACGTATTTAAATCATAAATTGATAATTAATGAATGATCAATTTGTTCTAGTATCCCATTAAATCATTCAAAGTAAGTTGCATTTCATTTAATTATCTTGATGAGGTTCTTATGGCTGAATTTGAAGTAGAGTTCAATTTCATGCAAGTTGATGAATCTCCTCAAGCCTATAATATTCCATATCAATCCTATGATGAACTTTATTAACCTAAATATGATCCATATCATCCCTATGATCCTTATAAACCTTTTCACAAGTCATACTAGTCATATGACTAACTTTCTCAAGTTCAAGATGTTCCTAGCCAACATAGTCACCTCTCAAATTATTCCATTTCAAATTTGAAGAAAATTCTATTAGGATATAAGAGGTAAATGATATCTATTAATACACAAAGGGAGTATGTTCAAGATATACATAATCATCTCAATCATGACATGAGAGATTTATTTCAGCTAATGAAATAATAATGAGCACCTATTGAGAGAGAAATTTGGAAAAGCTTATTAAGTGAGATGATGTATGTAAGTGGTCTCATTAAAAGTATTAAGGATAAGCTAAGAAACCATGAAGAAAAACATGTGCAACTCCATCAAACTTATGTGTCTTCATCCACACCACCTTATCCATTATAAATGCTACCCATTCTTCCCTAAGAGACATTTCTGAGTGAACTTAAAAGTGTAACAAGTCCTTTATATGTCCCTCAAACCCTTATTATAATTAAATATAAGAGAGAATTCAAATGAAAGAGGATACTATTGTTGAGTAGCCTATTTTTAAGATCCAAAATTATACTTCTCTTTCTCAAGATCCCCCCAATAATTCTTTCAAGACTCCAAGATGGAACCAAGTGGTGAAATCATGGAGTAATCAAGGTGAAACAAGTATAGATTAAGGATTTGAAGTCAAGGAGGAATATGAAATTATGAAAGTCTCTCCCATACATCCTCAAGATTCCTCTTGTATCTCATATCAACCTTCTTGTATTCCTTATCCTCATGAGGTCACTAAGCACATTCGAGAGAAGCTATTATAAGAGAATATATATAAGTAAATGAAAGAGTTAGAGTTAAATATAAGGAATGAGGAAGAGGACCAAAACAAAGAGGTTAAAGTCAAAGAAATATTTGTGCCTAATGAAGATTCATTACCCTCTCCCCAAGAACCTCTAGCTTGTCCATCTTGGAGGTATATCCAAGAAAGTGTTCAGAGTAAGAAGAAGGCCTTAGTGGAAAAGTGTGAAAATCAATTTATAGTTGTTGAATATCCTCAAGAAGGATATGAGAAGAGTGAATTTATTTTTGAAGATAATGAAGTGTCTATTTCCTAACTCAAATTTCTTTCCCTCCAAGAGTTCCTATAAGAATATTATATTCTTAAGGTCTCAAGTTGTAATAAATTTCTTTCTAACCCCATGCCCATTAATAATCCATCTATTATACCTCATACTCCCTCTCCAACTCATGAAAATTTTCATCACTCTCCCACCACATCCCTTCTTGAAGAGGAACCTATTCTATGGGAGGAAAATGAAGAAGAAGTTGTAAATGAAATTGAATATTAAGGAAAATGTAATAAATATGATATAAGTGTGTTTGATAAAGTGATATTCATTGATACCATACATAGGAAATAAAGAGGCATTTCAATTTTCAAGGATGATGTTATAGAAGAAGGTCTTGATGGAATGTTTCAAAAAGAAGTTCTAATTTCATCCAAGCTTGATGAGGATGTAGCTAGTCTTGGTATTGAAGGCTCTCTAAGAAAACAAGTTGAGGTTGACATAGTGAAAAATAAGAAAGAAAATGAACTTGAAGAAGCTACCTTTCAACCACATCATGATTGCATAAAAATATTTTAAACTCTTATAAGTCCTATAGTTATTAAGGAGAAAGAGGAAGGTACTCTTCTAGTTGGTCTTGCTCATATTGATAAAAAAGAAGAGGACAAGGATGATTGGTAGTAGTATCTTCAATATCTTCAAGAGATTGAAATTATTTTCATAGGTATGTTGCCTATTAAATATAATTCTCATGAGGAGATTTAACAAGATATTCCTTATTGGTGCCTTAAAAAGCATGCAGGCCAACAAAGTTGGGATCCCACATGGAGGCCTTTAGGCCTGCATGACACCAAGGAACACCAAGCTACCAGATATTAAACCATGCCACATAAGACTTGACATGGGTAAGTGGTTAATAAATGATGAAATAGTTTCAAACAAAACATTATAGTTGGGTATGACGTGAAGGTGCCCACATGGCACCTTAAGAAATCTAATACTATAATAAATATAAAAAAGCCAGCCTACAAAAGTTTAAAAGTTTTAATAAGGACATGGGCCCCAGCTATAAGGAAGCTTGGTGAAGGGTTGAAAATTCAAAAGCAAGTTTGACCATGCAAGTGCACAATGGTGGGTAAAGTCCATGGATGTGTGGACATAAAAAAATAACTTGAAAATCACACCCAAGAAGCTAATGAAAGAAGACAAGAAGAAGTTTGGTAGAGAGTGGAGGTCGACATGAATTTTATACCAATATAAGGTACAAAGTGTAATGTGCACCCCCACTTTTAGATCCCATGGAAAAAGTCATGAATAATTGAATGAAATTTTAAAAGTGAAATGATAGTGAGGTATGAGCACCTAGCTAGATACCATGAAGGGCATGTACCATCTGTAGACTTTCTCAATGGAAACTATTTTCTCATAAAATAACATAGACTAGCCTCTTGAAATAAAATTCAATAAAGGGGAATGGACATGGCTTCTTAAGAAGTTTCTCTTCCTAGTGATGAAGATAAAAATTCATTTACATAATAAAGAAATTAGGACAATGTATATGAAGATTCAAGGCATTCTATTTATACCACTGTTCGAGCCCCAAATTTTTTTTTCTTTTTTGAGTGATCAATGCTTTCAACTAAAGTTGTAGATGCAACTATATTTGGTTTTATATTTTTAAACCGAAAAATGGAACTGGGCACTCAAGGCTAAATAAAGAAGTTTCAAATAGTGGGCCTTAATAATGCAATTCTAGAAAATGAGGAAGGGGAAACAAGGAGAAACTTGGTATATAATTGAAGATGAAGATTCCAATCTGAAATTGAATCTAAAATTCTCTGCCAAAGCATGAGCATATTTGGTTGTAGATAATGAAAATTCCATCTTATTAGAAGATCAAGTAAACATACTTGAAAATTCATAAAATGAGCATGATATACATGTTTCCCTTGCCTATCTAGTTGAGCTCATAAAATTAAATGTCACCCCTATTAGAAATTCAAGATGTAGAGGTGTAAGAAAGAGAATGACATTTCCTAAGCCTTTTGAAAGCATTGGAATATATCTTAGGATATCTTAAGAAGAAAAAATCCTTTGTAGGGTGCTTCACTAGGTAGAAGTGCAATAAAAATTGAAAAATCTAAAAATTGCAATTTTCCAAAAATTGCATATGAATCTCCTTGGGAAGGTTCAGTGGAAAATCACCTTGAAAAATACAAGTCTCCAAAATGTATCATGCAAATTATGGTCAACTCTCCCAATCCTACTAGTCAAAGTAAGCATGAAAAAATTCAACTCAAGGAGCTTCAGGGAGATGTTAAGGAGAAATGAAATTTTACACTTATAAAAAGTGTAAATTGCACTTGGATCTCCCATTTTTTCTAGTCAATGATGATAAACAAGGGGATCTACAAGTAAAAATTATACCTTTGAAAATTGTACTAGTGCAAATTGTACTTATGTAAATTTTAATTGTACGAATTGCACCTATGTAAATTATACTTGTGTGAATTTCACCTATGCAAATTGCACTTGTGCAACTTTCACTTGTGCAAATTACAAGTATGCAAATTGTACTTGTGTAAATTGCACCTTTACAAATTGCACCTATGTAAATTACACCTATGTGAATTTCACCTATGCAAATTACATATATACAGATTACACCTATGCAAATTACACCTATGAAAATTGCACTTATGAAATTTACACCTATGTAAATTGTACCTATGCAAATTGCAAATTAAAAAGTTGTAAAAGGATCCAGGATTTCCCTAAAATGAAAAAAGTGAAAATAATGCATTTATTCATTAATAAATATGAAGTAAAACGTAAAAAGGAAAATTTGCAAAGAATGAAAAGTGAAAAATGTGAAAATACAAGTTGGAACCAAAAATTAAATGGGTGAAAATAACCTAAGTTATTGTATTTTCATTTTCTTTATTTGTCTAAGCACCTCCATGAAAGAATATTAAAGGTATGAAAATCCAAGGTGGGCCACTCCAAGGAAGATCACTTGAATATCCATGGATCTAGAATACTCCCATGGAATCATTGTAAGAGTAGGGTGTACCATGGCATGCATAAAAGGAAGGGTAGTTGTCTAGGAGTTTCTAGTTGTGCAAGTAAGTGGTTAAGGGCATCTTTAGGTAGTTACACAAAAGACAAATAGTTTTTTTTGGCCTGCCCCATGAATAGTCTTCTTCCAATTCATGTAAAGGGCATCTCCAGCCAAGAAATTAAATGTTGTGGTTTAAATCTTCATCATTCCTTGTAAAGGAAATTGCAACAATCATTTTTCATGAAAATATATGAAGATTCAAGGTGTGGCAAAGTGTTTTTCCATCTAGGAACATCTTGGAAAAACTTGGAGGGGTGTTATGCACTTTTTTGCAACTTTCAACCCTCATTCCAAGGTTTCAGAAGGGTAAAAAGTGTACAAATAGAAGGCTTGTCTTCTATTTTATTATTTTTTGTCTTTATTTTTCTCTAAGTATAGGTTCTTCCACATTTTGGTTTAACTACTGTATGTATTTTTCATCTCTTATTAAGGTGGTTACAATTGTACAACCATTATCAAGCTATGAGAGCATGCTTATATGTCTCCCCTATCCACCATGGAGCAAATCCACCATGTTCGCCCCCATGACAACATTTTGAAACATTGATGTATGTAAGATTTTCTTTCAAGTTAATGACAATCCCTTTGGTTCTTGTTATTTACTTTTGATGAAGTGAATTAATGTGTTTTACAAGTATTATTGATTGGATATTGGGGTTATGTTCACTATTGGTTATCATTTTGGACATAGATCTGAATTAAAAAATCCTTTCTGCATTATTTTAGAATATGTTGTTGAATAACTCATTAGGGTACCCTATGTTTATGGAATCAATGGGAAAAACATGTGATAGTCTATTTTTAGTGTATGTTCTAAGATTTCAAGGATCATTTGGGTATTTTTAGTTCATTAGTACAAATAACTACAAATTACTCCTAGTAGTTCCCATTAGCTTGCGTTTGAGTTTTTTGCATTTTTTGCAAGGGAATGATGTTATTAAATGTTTGAAAGTACCCCTAATATTTGAAAATCTCTAGCACACCACACCCTTTTTAATAAATTAACTAATTGTCCTACCCTATCCTACCTTGCAAATATACACCCTTTGCATATTATGAGTGTTATTTTCAATATGAATGTATAAAATCTTAACTACATAATGTTTGTTTGTATTTTGTGCTTTGAAGCATAGTGTTGAAGTTTTCCATTTGACCCATATTATTGAAATATTCTTTAGAATAAAGATTTTAATCATGTACCCATCTATCTTTAGTAGCTTATATGTGACTTAGTGCATTTGTTCATTTTGTGTGACAACCCTTCGTACATGGATTGAATGAGTTTGGTTATGCCTTGGTTATATCTATATTTCTTGTGCCAAAATTCCCCATGGAGGTTTAATTTAAAAATCACTCCATGTGATTAAGCTACCCCTTAGGTCTTCTCACCTTGGTTTAAGCACAACTAGAAATATTAGGGAGATGACCATACCCTTTATCGGTGCCTTTCAGTAAATTTTTTCATGTGGGCCATTACTGATGCCAAACCCTTCTCCAAATATAATAACACATTAGTGGGTTTTTCATCTTTATTTTCCATTTTATTCAAGTGTGTAAGGCCAAGTATAAGAGGTGTACAATTGGGAACTAACACTCAACTAACACCATTGTTAGGGACTAAATTAAATTCCAAGTCACTTATGTTATTGGGGACTCTTGTAGAGAGTGCTTGTTATTTCAAAATTTATCTACCCTTTTGTGCTATTATGCTTATATTTGGTTTATCAATGTCACCACTCTCAACTGACACCATTATTGGGGACACTTCTTGTCACCCATGTTACCGAGGACTCTTATAGAGAGCTATAAGTATTTCATGTTATGAAGTTATTTGTTGTTGTTTTTGACATTTAGAATATATTGGAAATCAACATCACATTACTCCACTAAGGGATGTGTTAGGATTTGAGGATTTGATAACTAACATCTACTACATTTATTAGAAAAATCTATTAAAGTTACATGTTGAAAGGTGATTTTTCCCTTTTGAACATTATTTTCAAAACTTTAGTGTCTTTGTGCTATTATCTCATCATTAAAATGAACAAAGTATGTTTTAGCATGTATCAAAATTAGTTTGTTAACTTTTATATTCTAGAATTTTGATTCTAGTGGAGACTCTGATTTTATCATCTAGTTTTAAGAAATATCAGTACCTTGTCTAAATATTTTTGGTATGTTTCAACTTTGGGTATTTTCTTGTCTATAAATCTAGAAGGATTGAGATCATCCTTCAAAGGTGACTCATATAAACAACTTATCTCACCCCTAAGCATTAATCAAAGAAGATGGAGACAAGTTTGGAGGCCTATTGATCTTGAGATTTTAGTTGAACTCCCCATTATTTAGGACTTTCATAGATATTTTAGTCATTTTAAAACTTGTATTCCTATTTTTTATACATCTCCTCAACCAGCTAAATCCCCTCCTAAGTTTGATCTTACAAGTCCCCCTCATTCACCCCCTCACATCCCTTTGCTACTTATTCTTAAATATCCCATTGAACCAATCATGAGGCATAGGGACGCAGATGAGAATGAGCATCCTGTATTCTATATTATTAGATTCATACATATTAATTTTGATGAAATGAAAGTCTATCCTAATGAAGTCCTAAATGAAGTTAGGAAATTCCTTCTAAAATTTAAAGGGAATAATGTAGAGAGTGGTGATTAGCATCTGAAGGCTTTTCAAAATATCATTGAAGATTATGAGGTTGAGTATCAGGATTGTGCATCAATATATTTGTGCACACATTAGAGGAAGATGCTTATGAGTAGTTCAACTCTCTTACCCTTAGATGCATCAATTCATGGGAAGAGATGAGGAATGCCTTTAAAATTTAGTATGGTGAAAGAGTTGATCTCAGTTTTCTCTTGGATGAATTTAAAAATATCAAAAAGAATCATAAAAAATGTGTGCAAGAATTCAATACATAGTTAAATAATACCATAATGCAGCTACCCAAAAACTTAGGCCTAGTAATATAACACGATTGATAAAATACTATGGTGATTTTGATAAGAAGGTTGTTTATTAGTTGAGGTGCAAGGCTCCCATAAACCTATGGTTGGCATTCAATATGGCCATCCAAATTGTAACTAACATAAAGGTTGTGGTAAAGCCCATGAATAAGTAGGATGATGTAAAATTGGTCAATATGAAAAAGTAGTCTGCAAAGACAACCAATTTGGAGGAGACTATCAAGAATTTTTCATCCAATGTCAAATAAATGTCTTATAAATTAGCAAGGGTTGATAAGGGTATCCCTCATGTGTTTATCAGTAAAAATAGTCCTCTAAATCTAAATTAAGAACAAAGGGGGTCTACTTTCCACAATTGAGATAATGATAGAGGGAAGAGGCCTGCATCTGATGAAAGAATAGATAGAAATCAAAATAGAGGGGCTATAAAATAAGTGCTTGACCTATTGAATGTCAAAGTGAACATGGTAAATTATGACATTGATATTGATTGGTGTGACAAATACTTCCTTCCACATCCCCCATGTGATACAACTAAACTAATTGATGAAGATGCAGATGAACTTGTGTTTGAATCATCTAATGATGGTATTTTGATGTTTAATTATCAAATCCACCAAAGTGAGATGGTTGCCTCCATAAAATTACTGAGTGCTATTACTATTAATCAATTTTAGAGTGTGGTTGAAAAGGTAAGTGTCCCAGCTCCTAAAGTTTCTTGTGACATTAATATGGCATAAGCATATGAATTACCCATTCATGATTTCAATTTCTTACTTTGTATGATGATTAAGAAATATGATGGTGGAATTCTATCAGTTAAGGATAGGTAGTTGCTAATCAATGCAATAATTTCCCAAGAGGAGTATCATGTAAGAAGCAAATATCAGGCTACTGATCCTTAAGACATTGCCCCTAAAAATCTAAAGGTAGGGGATACTAATAAGGATGCTAAAAAAACTAAAAAATTCCTAAAGCTTCCAAGCTAGTGCCCATTTCCCAATTTGATAAGCCTAGAGGTGCTCCAACCAAGAATAGAGTACTCATATTATCTAGTATCCCTAAGGGTGTGAATGATTCTGAAACTAATCTACCTTTGAAGGCTGCTAATAAAAACACAAATTCATCCTAACTTACTCCACTTTAGACATTAAGTTACTATATTCTAGTTGAAGGTGTTGTCACCCTTCCATGCAATACTCCTCTTCCTTAGTATAAAAAATGTGATATGGCCCATGTTTTGATCTAATTAAAAATCATTGTGCCACTTGTTGAATTACTAATAATACCTAAACATAGGAAGAGATCATTTGAGTACTTAGAATTTGGTGAGAATTCAACTATAAATGGAATAGAGTTACCTTAAAACCCCCTATAAAGTGATGAAGAATTAGAAGAGATTGTTGAAACTAATTTAGAGGTCTATTTATGGACTACATTAGTGGAGAGTTAGCTAAATGTGAATCTAGTTTATATAACCCTACTGATCAATGACCTGATTTTCCATAATTATATACTTGATTCTAGAGATTCTTACAATATGATGCCCCTAGGTCTCCTAAATGATCTCAGAGTGAAGATTACATCATCCTTTGGAAAATGTTATGACATGGACTCATGAGAGGTAAAAGTTGTGGGTCAAGTCAAGGGATTAGTTATACAATTGAAAGTTCATCCTAGTAAGTATGTGAATATGGATGTGGTAGTTTTAGACTACCCACCTAAGTGGGGGATGTTGATGTCATGAAAATGGGTTGCTATCATAGGTATAAGTGTACAAATAGACATTTATTATGATACCACTCTTTTAGAGGTTAAGATGGTCAGGCTTTATAGAGAGCCAAAGATGTTACATGTGATTGAAGATCTAAAACATGCTCTCAATGAAGTGTTTTACATGGATGTTGATTTATGTAGTTTCCTTAGGAATATTGATGCTAATGAATAACCTATTGTTCTTAGTATTGAACCAAGTGATGAAGAAGCATATTATCTTGAGTTTGCATTTGATCATGGTGATATTTTGATGTTTAATAATCAAGACTCCCAATGTAATTTTTATTCCTCAATGGATATGATGAGGTCTACTACTGTTGATCAATTTTAGAGTGCAGTCAAGAAAGTCCCAATGTATTAATTTACTTGTGATGATAATGTGATACAAGAAAATGAGTTACCCAATTATAATGCAATTGAATATCTAAAGTGTGCTCTAACCAAAGTGCTACACTTCAATGTGGAGTTGGGTAACTTCATTAGGAATGTGGATGTTGTTGAGTAACCATTTGTTCTTAATTAGGGATTTGAGAATAAAGGTGTTGTTTGGATAATGTCATTCAATGAAATTATGGTTATTCTTTATGCCCCTAAGGTTGAAAATTTTATGTTATTTTTCAAGTAGTAATTTGAGTGCATGAATGGCATTCCTAAATTTGAAGCACTCTTATTTGGTACTCACCTAATTGTAGTCAATAAACAAGTTTATTTATAATTTCTTAAGGAGTACCAAAGCCTTTTAGTGTGGTCTTATGTAGATTTTATATCATATAAAGAGGATTTGTTTCAACTTATTATGCTATCACAACCTAACAACAATACTTTCATGCATTTTTAGAGATTGATTTACTTCACCTTGGCCACCAAGCTACTAGAAAAGCTCAAGAAATTAAGGGATGACAAGATTCCAAAGTTTTCATTTAATTTTAGGCATTTGAAATATTTATTAGACTATGCCCATGATAATGTACATAATTATATAGTCTTGTTGCTTTATTGTTTTGTTTACCCTTTGCTTTGGGCCTTATTTGTATACTTTCCTTTCATTTTTTTTTGTGTGTTCATTTTCAAATCCTCCTGATCTATTTTTGTTAATATACCATGTTTTGTTAAGCTTTCATGAGTGTTTGCTGATAAATTATTAAATATTGACTCTGTGACCAATGGATTGACACTTGGTCTTGTGTTTTGGGGTTCTTTGCACACCCACAGGGGGTGTACATCCCTAAGTGAGAGCTAGTGTTGGTGCCTAAATAGTATGAAAGAAAAAAAAATTCAAGAACCCATGTGGATCCCTTTAGGCATACATGACACCAAGTAATACCAAGATGTCAGGTATTAAACTGCACCACCTAAGACCTGTAATGGGAAACTGGTTAATAAATAATTTAATGTTTTCAAATGAAAATTATAGTTGGGTATGATGTGAATGTGCCCACATGGCACCATAAGAAATATAATGCTAAAATTAATACAACCAATCTTTCCTACATGAGAGGTAAGGGAATATAGGTAAAAGTTTAAAATTTTTAATAAGGACATAGGCCCCAATTGGAAGGAATCTTAGAAAAGGGTTGATAAATCAAAATCAAGTTTGACCATGTAAGTGCATAATGGTGGGTAAAGTCCATGGAGGTGTGGACATTAAAAAACAACTTGCAAATCATGTCCAAGAAGCCCATGGAAGAACACAAGATTTTTGGTAGAGTAGATGTTGATGTGAATTTTACACCAACATAAGATGCAAAGTGTAATGTGTACCCCCATTTCTAGATCCCATGAAACAAGTCACAAAGAAGTGAATGAAAATCAAAAATTAAAATGACAGTGAAGTATAAGTGCCGAGTTGGATAGCATGAACGACATGTACCAGCTACAAAATTTATGATTCATAACTATTTTCTCATAAAAAATACATAGAACAGCCTCTTAAAAGCAAATTCAATAAAGGATAATAGAATTGACTTAGCAAGAAGGTTATTTGCCTAGTTCTGAAGAAAAAAATTCATTTATAGAATAAATAAATTGGGCCAATATATATTAAGCTTCAAGGCATTATATTTATACCACTGTTCAAGCCCCAAAAATTTGGTTCTTTAATGAGTGATAGATGCTTTCAATTGAAGTAGTAGATGTAACTATATCTGGTTTGTTATATTTAAAGGGAAAAATTGAAATTGGGCACTTGAGATTGAATAAAGAAGTTTCAAATAGTGGGCCTGAGCAACAAAATGCCAGCAAATGAGGAAAGGGAAATAAGGAAAAGCCTGGCATATGATTGAATATGAAGATTCCAATCCCAAATTAAATCTAAATTTCTCTACCATAGCATAAGAATATTTAGGTGTAGAGAATGAAAATTCCATCTTATCAGAAGATCAAGCAAGCATACTTGAAAATTTAGAAAATGAGCATGATATACATGCTTCCCTTGCTCATCTGGTTGAGCTCATAAAATCAAATGTAATCCCATTTTTAGAAATTCATGATGTAGAGGTGCAAGAGAGAGCATACAATTTCCTAAGAATTTATAAATCATTAGAATATATCCTAAGATGTCTTGAAAAGTAAAAATCCTCTACAGGGTGCTTCACTAGGTAGGAATGGATTAAAAAATAAAAAATCCAAAAATGGTAAGTTTCCAAAAATTGCATATAAAGCTCCCTAGGAAGGTTTAGTGGAAAATCACTATGAAAAATTCAAGTCTCCAAAATTTAGAATGCAAATTATGGTCAAGTCTCCCAATCCTACTAGTCAAATCAAGTGTGAAAAAAGTCAAATCAAGGAGCTTCAGGGAGATGTTGAGGAGAAATACAATTTTGGACTTGTGTAAAGTGTAAATTACACCTAGATCTCCCATTTATACCAATCAATACTAGTCAACAAGGGGAGCTACAAGTGTAAATTTCACCTGTGTAGATTGTACTCATGCATATTACAATTGTGCAAATTACACATGTGCAACTTATACCTATGTGAATTACACTTGTGTGAATTGCACATATGTGAATTACAAATGTGTAAATTACACCTTTGAAAATTATAAATTGCAAATTTAAAAAAGGATCCAGGATATCCCCAAAATGTAAAACGTGAAAATAATGTATTTATGCATTAAGAAATATGATAGAAACCTTAAAAGAAAAAATGTACAAAAAATCAAAAGTGTAAATACCAAAATGTGAAAATATAAGTTGGAGCCAAAAATTAAAAGGGTGAAAATAATCTAAGTTGTATTTTCATTTACTTTATTTGTCCAAGCACCTCCATGGAAGAATATTGTAGGTCTATATATCCAAGGTTTTCCACTTCAAGGTAGATCACCTGAATAGCAATGGATCTAGAATATTCCCATGAATTCATTACAAGAGTAGGTTGTTCTATGGTGTGTATAAAGGGAAGGGTAGTTATCCAAGAGTTTTTAGCTATGCAAGCAAGTGTTCAAGGTATCTTTAGGAAGTTACACAAAATACAAATAGTTTTTTTGACCTCCCCCATGAATTTTTTTTTTCTAACTCATGTAAACGGCATCTTCAGCCAAGAAATCAAAGGATGTGGTATAAATCTGCATCATTCCTTGTAAAGGTAGTTTCAATAATCATTTTTTGTGCAAATACATGAAGATTACAGGTATGGAAAAAGGCTTTTCAATTGGGAGCATCTTGGTAGAACTTGGAGGGGTGTTTTTTCACTTTTTTTCAAATTGCAAACCTCATCTGGGATTTGATAAGGGTAAAAAGTGTACAAATAGAAGGCTTGTCTTCTATTTTTTTGTTGTTGGTCTTTGTTTTAATCTAATAATAGGCTCTTCTATATTTTGGGATAATTGATGTGTGTATTTTTACTCTCTTTCTAAGGTGGTTTCAAGTGTATATCCATTAACAATCTCTAAGAGCATGATTATATGTCTCCCCTATCCAATATGGAGCAAATTTACCATACTTGTCCCCGTGAAACATTTTGAAACATTGATGTATGTAATATTTTATTTCAAGTTAATGAAAATTCCTATTGTTCTTACTATTTCATTTTGATGAAGTGTAATAATGTGTTTTGTGAGTATTTATGATTGGATATTGGGGTTTATGTTCACTATTGGTTATCATTTTGGGCATAGATCTAAATTATAAAACCCTTTCTATAATTTTTTAGAATATATTGTTGAATAACTTGTTATGACACCCTATGTTTATGGATTCAATCGGAAAAAGCATGTGAGATTTTATTTTCAGTGTATGTTCTAGGATTTCAAGGATCATTTGGGTATATGTAGTTCATTGGCACCAATAGCTACAAATTACTTTGGGTAGTTACCATTAGTTTTATTTTGAGTTTTCTACATTTTTGAAAGGGAATGATGTTATTAATGTTTGAAAGTACCCCTAATATTTGGAAATCACTAGCACACCATATCCTTTTTCACAAATTAACTAACTATCCTACCCTACAAATAATACACCCTTTGCATATTATGTGTGTTATTTGCCCTGCAAATGCATAAAATCTTGTTTGCTTAATGTGTGTTTGTATTTTTTGATTAGAATCATAGTACTACAATTTTCCATTTGACCCTTGTTGAAAAATTCTTTATAATGAAGATTGCAGTCATATACCCATCTATATTTAGTAGAGTGTATGTGAATTAGTGCATTTGTGCATTCTATGTGATAACCCTTCCCAGGTGGATTGAATGATTTTGGTTGTGCCCTGATCATATCTATGTTTCTTATGCCAAAAATCCCCATGGAGGTTGAATTTAAAAATCACTCCATGTGAACAAGATACCCCTTAGGTCCTCTCACCTTGGTTCATGTAGATCCAAGAGTAGAAGGGAGCTAACCATACCCTCTGTTAGTGCCTCTTAGTCATTTTCTTTATGTGGTCCATTCTTGATGCCAAACCTTTCCCTAGCTATAACAACACATCAGTGGGTTTTTTTCAAGTGGTGCACAAGTGGGAACCAACATTCCCATTGATAAAAATTATGCAACTTGGGATGAATATGAAAAGTTTTTTAAAGATCTTGATGATCTTGCAGTAGCTAATAATAAGTATGATGTCATTCAAGATGTCATTGATGCCCAAAAAACATGCTTAGATAAAGTATCATTTGATGAATTAGAAACTAAGGAGAATCATGAGATGGATCTTTAAGCATAAGAAGAATTCATCTTTATAGATGATTGGTTTGCAGTTTTCATTCCATTTAAGAACTTATTAAGAAGATTGACATTCAAGAAAAGGATGAAGACAACAAGACTAATGTCTAGAAGGTTGTTTGCCTAATTCTATTCTTCATATTATGGAGTAAAAGATAGTACAAAATTCCCTTTTTATCTAATAATAAGAATTTTTTTTTAGGTTAGTTGTATATAGTCAATTACTTTGTTGTATTTTATGTTCCCTAAGTGTTTAACTAACACGTGTGTATTTGCTTCTTTTTTTTGATGTGTGTTGTCTTTGTTTTGTGTGGGTTAGAGGTCAAATAAGCTTGTATTGTCATGGTCAAGGTTTGGTGAGGCCTAAATTTTAGTTTAAATAAATCCATTTCCTAATGTAAGGACAAAACTATTCGTCTATTTAGCATAACAAGCACACTACCACCATGAATTACCAATTTATTGATTAATTTTAACCACCAAGGTCAAAATTTTAACCCCTATAGGAAAAGACTTGAGTGTCATGTTTTTATAACATTGTTCATATATTTTTAATGCCTTAATAGCCTTAAAAACGTTTTTATAAAACCTTATTAACATTGTGTGAGGTAATTTTTGAGAAATTAAGGTAATTCTATCTTAGTTTTACACTAGGTTAGCCATGCCATGGAGTTATGAGAGTTAATCAAGAAGTGTAATATTTTTGTAGGTGTAATTAAAGGTTTAATCATGATATAATCACCTTCTAATAATATTTCATGATGTTTTGAAAAATTTAAGGTTCTTTTGTGGACTTTAAGGTAGTGTTTTATAAAGAAAAAGGTGATTTTTGATAGATTTTCATGTATTTCAAATCCAACCAAAGTTAAAATCCATACAAAAACTATTTAAAATATCATTAGAGAAGTTACATAGCTACTACATATGTCATTAAGTCATAAAAAATTTAGAATCTTGGATTTTAATGCTTAGAAGAGTGTTTTGGGCACTTGTATTGACTTCTTGAACTCACTTTCAAAAGAAAAAGTTGTAGAAGTATCTTGGGATTATAAAGGTCAAAATGATGTTTTTATTAAAGGTTTAGGTCACAAAATTGCAAAGAGATCTCTATCTCCTCCATCATTCCCTTCACAATATCATGAAGGCCATTTTTAGGTGAATGGTATAGGCCATAAAAGTAGAATTGAAGATTGAGATTTTGACCAGAGCTGGGGACTCATATGGGATTCCAATTAGTGGAATTGTTCATTTTATTGAGATCTTTATATTTATGAACAATAACTAAGGAGATAATGTGCTTTTTTGAGACTCAAAACCTCACTGTCTCCATTTTTAGGTAGTAAAAATATAGGTGGGAATTCATGGAGGTAAGGTGAACATTTAAGAGGATAATAAAGGATATACATAACCCTCTTACTTCATTATTCATCACCATATAGCCTAGATATGCACTGGTTAAGAAAAAAAGTTACTCTTCTATATATTGTTCAAGTGGTTGTCAGTGTTTCTCAATTATTTCTTGTGTTCCAAAAGATTGCTATGAATCCAAATGTTGTTGAACATGTTTCTCTATATTTTCCTTTTATCTAAGGTTATCCAATAATTTGATTATTATCCATACTATTCTCCAAGTATCATTGAGCTTCTAGTTTGAGGACTATGTATACAAGACTACTTATGTAACATGGTTGGAAAGTCTTGTTTTTAAATTTTAAAAGGGTTTATAAGAGTCTTGACCCTATTATTAATTCAATTAAACATAAAATAAGTGGTATTATAAGCATATGCTCTCTAAAAAGGGATATAAGGGTGTTTTAGTCACTCACAATTTTGTAGACCTGTAAGTGAGCATTCAACGGTTTTAAGTATCTTGTTAAATAATTTACAATAAGGGAAAGACCTAATACATCCTACCAAGAAACCATGTGTTCTTGATAGACTTTAATTCCATCATCGAATATCATGAATGAATGCAGAAGCTCTAACTTTTAGTACATAAACCCTATGCAAGAGCTGACTAATACATATGCTTATATGGACCAAATGGATAATTTGAAGTGGCACAATTTTTTACAATAGATATATACGATTATGGATAGAATGATATGAATTAAAAAATAAATTTAAATATTTTATATATAACTAAAGACTCAAGGAGTTGATCCTTGGCAATCCATACAAGCAAAAGGAGATCTACACGTTCTAAACCTATAGGTCCTCATTTTGAATAAGGATCAATGGTCATGTGAATATAAATAGGTATGGAAGCATGAATTCATAAAAGAATGAGAAAATTCATAACAATCAATGAATACATGAACTAGTGAAGGATCATAAAAGGTTGACATGAATATTGTTATAACTACTAAGAAGGTATACATACTTTAATACTCATACACATTGCATGTGTATGGAGAGAAGAAAGCAAATAGGCCTAAAAGATGAAAAAAAAGGATAACCAAATTTTTATCATAGTGAAGATAACCCTCCATGAATTTAATCACCCTAAAAATGTCTAGAGCACTAGTTGATAAGGTCATCTTCCAATGTACATATTTAAATCCTCCTCTAATGACCACTTATAGCCACACCTTAAGAAGGACTGAAGGTAGTCTAGAATAAGTGTATGCTTTGAGATATGTAGGTTTATAGAAAATTAAAAATGTTATGAACTATAAATAAGGTGGTTGTCATATCCAATGACTTGTAAAAGATTTCTAATTCCTAATACATGGTCAAGATTCTATGGACTGTCACCCACAACTAGGCTTAGAAAAGAGTAAGAAGGATACTATATGGTTTGGAATTATGGTGTCTTGAGAGTGCCAAAGAAGTATTATAAAATATTAATGATATAATAGAGTCATTGAGAGGTTAAAATATTGGTAATTGAAGACCTTAAAAATCATATGTAGTCAAGACCCTAAAATAGTCACCTACAGACATAGTATAAGCAAGCATGAGAAGTAAAGTGTATACAAGTAAAAGGTGGAATTTTTTCAAAAGAGTATTAGGTCATTAAAAAAGTAATAATAATTCATTTGGATTTTAAATGACTTGTATTTGAGTCTTAAGACCCAAAAATACATCTCAGATACCTAATTCACACCTACAAGATGGTTTAGGCACCACGAGCTATTTTCAAAGATTGAGAAGATAATGCTACCTATTGTTAATGATATGGGAGTTTGGATGAAACTATAGGTAGGTTATAATATTCATTCAATTTAAAAATACATAAGGATTTTCACAATAGTTAAATGTCTATAAGTCATCCTAAAACCCAACTTACTCAATAAATGTAAGCTACATGCTTACCTACTTTTGAGAGACATTTAATTGTTGAAGAAGAGTTGTAGGTCTATGAGAAACCTAAAATAAGGTAAATATTTATAATAATGGGTTAATATTTAAATTAAAACTCCATTATCCTTCATACCCATCAAAAAGTGAGACCAATGCTGATAAGCCTTAATTTAGGCCAGACAACTCTATGACTACACATAGACCCACAAGGGTAGTCATGATAAGGTGGTTAGTTGGAGTTGAGATATGAACCTTGATGACCCCAATTAGGTGATAAATATATTAAAAATTAATATATGAGGTCATATAACCTTTAACATATGAGAAAAGTCTCAAATATAGTTCGTTAGGCTTACTAGCATTGATTTGTTCAAGAGCCCTAACATGAGCTGATGAAGGATATAACAAGGTTGGATAAGAAATTTGATAAGATAATAATAGGATTAAGTCATGGTGGATGTTATATTCCTATGGAGGTCATTGGAAACTCAAAATCATACTCAAAACACTACCTAAAGACTTCATCTCTCTCTAGACCTCACAAACACACAGTTTGCCAGCCTGAAGGTCTGTTAAACATGATAATATATCCCATGAAATGATGAATGGTGGATAAATATATTATGAATAATAATAAACCTATTTAAACTCATGATTCATGGCATTGGGATGTTTATCTAGAGCTTGGCCTTTATAAATCATTTTTAAGACTTTGAAGTACTCACACACTAACCAAGTAGACCAGTTTTAACTTGATGAGAGAGATGATGTTTTCTAAGAATTAATATGAATTTAAAAAGTTTTTAAAAAACATGTATGATGTAAAAAACTCCCATGATCACCCCCCATGCCATTGGTTGGTGCTTGTAAGGTACATTTTTATGAAAAAAGACCAAAGAAGGTTCTTTTAAACTATTTGAGAGGTCTGTATAAGGTATTAAAAGATCAAAATTGACATGGAGGATTCCCAGGAGGTTTTAAAATTTGAATTAAATTTTTTCAAGGTTTCACACTTGTGGGAAGCCTTAGGAGCCAAAATTTAGTCTTTAAGTAGGGATGCCTAATTAAGACCTAGTTAGGATAGAGAAATAGATGAAGAAGGCACTTCTAATTAGAGTATGGACATGAAATTTGACAAGAAATTGTAAAGGGATATTGGGTACTCAAATATGTGCTTATTTTATCAATAACCACCATACATTATTATACAAAAGGAGGTTTACACATTTTTTGGGCTAAAAGCAATGAGGCTAAATGAGGCCTTTTAATCCAAAACAAGTTTTTTGGGGGTAGTTTGAGACCTAAAAATGAGATTTCATCGATATAATATGATGTGAATAGGCCATACATGAATATATGATTAATTGGAGGAGATTATTTCAAGATTTGACACTTGTAAGCAAAATTGGCCTATTGAGACAAAGAGAGTTCTAGACACCTAACAAGAAAATGAAGTAATGTGTCAAAGAGAACCTAGAAAGATAAGTTGAAAGGTGTAAAGAGTAGGGAAAATATTTAATTAAAGATGATATGAACATTAATAAGTATACTTATCATTCCATAAGCCAAGGCAAAGGTTAGTTTTGGGGAGTCAGGAAGGTGTCAAGCAAAGTTTTAAACTTTCACACCACTTAAACTAAAAGAGCATATTCATAATACTAACACTTATCTTTGAATACTTGATAGATAATTTTCATACCTTATTGTATTTTTAACTCCTTTTATAGTCTTCTCTCTCTCTCTCTCTCTATATATATATATATATATATATATATATAAATTAATTGGATAAGTTTGTATCATTCACTTGGGTATGGAAAATAACTACCCATTTTTAACCTTTAATTAATGATAATAATCTATTTTTACCTTCTCCATGGACTGGTTTCAATATACATGCTTTATTAGTTAATCTTGCTAAGTGATAGTCTTACTTCCTTGGCATGCTTGCCCTTGTTTAAAATTTATGTTCAGTTTGGAATCCATTTTTTTGTATGTATCTTGAAGTGTCAAATTAAGATGTAATTATCTAGTGAGTGGTGTTTACAATAGTGTCATGTCATGACCTCTTGACTATTACTCCTAGCTCAAAAACTCTTCATGACATTCATCATAAAACATTGATGTAGAGATGAAAATTTGGATTAGTATCACGTGTAGATTAGTATTATGTTTAAAGTGCATTTGTAGTTGGTTGGTAGTCATAAGATCATATTGGGTGCATCACCTTGATTAAAGTAGGTTTCTCTCCCTTTTTCCTAGCAAGTGGTAGATTAGTGTTTGAGCCTAAGTGATTCATCAAGGGGAACTATCCCTTTAAGCTATAGATTCACCTTTCCAATAGGGTACCTCCAACCTTGAGGTGTTTCAATGTTACATAAAATTTGGAAGGATTGAAATAACTTCTAATGGGTGTAAATCTGATTGATAATAGTCCCCTAGGCTAAATTTATTAAAAATAGTAAAATTACAATCCCTAAAATTCCATACAATATTTTGGGAAACAAAAAAAAAGGTTTTATAGCCACCAAATAAAAATAGAAAAAACATTAAATTATATTAATAATAGAGCCATTATGGATAAAATATGAGCTGAATAAGTCAGAGGATAAGCCAAAATCCTAGGAATGGAATCCCTAATAGTAAAAGAGGGCGAAATCCTAGGGGAAAAAACTTCTAACATGCACAAGGGATAAGGGTAAATTGGAGATTATATTTGAAACCCTAAGATAGAATTCTAAAATCTTAAAAAAAAAAGAATTTTTTGTGTATAAATATTATTAAATTCCCCTAAAATCCAAGGTTAAGAGAAAGTTATTTCATAGTCAAATATTATATCTGAGGTCAAAATAAATTTCTTGCATTATTAACTATTAAATCTAAGGTAAAATTATTTTATTGTTCCATTGTTTAAAGAAGGTTATTTTAGTGTCAGATATTAAATTTTTTTCTAAACCCTAGGATAGTTTTACTCCAATGATGCTCAAATAAAATGTTCATTCAAGAATATGTTTTATCTAAACTTATGTGTAAAACAACTTGTAATTCATAAAATGAATGCAAAGTTATGAAATTTACAAATCATGATCAAATTGAATAAGGTTAAGTTTAAACAACACAAAGGTAATTATCTATTTTTTATCTATATCCTAAATGTACATAGGTGATAGAAAACTATAAATAATCAACTTAGACTAACCTTATAGACGTGAATGGAACTTTTACTATAATTGATCAAAGTCAAGATTAATAGAAAAAGGAGAATATTGAATCACACTATTAACTTCTATTGGTTGATTTTTTCCTCTGATAAAATATGTAAAATTTGGGCATAGTCATTTATGCCTATTTAAAATAGTTTGTGTGTATAAAATTGACCTTTGGATGTGTGGATATGATCAACAAATGAATTATCCAAAGCAAAAGCCCTAATGATTTTTTTCAATAGATGAAGAAATGAAAAGATAAAAGTGGGGAGTGGAATGAGTTAAACTTACCCAAATAACTTCCATGATGACTAACCATTACCTATATATCTAATAATAAAACAGGAAAATTAGGCCCTTATATTTTTCCCACTTAGAGTGTTTTGTGCAATTGTGATTATTTGGCTATACGTATGCATATAAATATGTCTTAAATATTTGATAATGATTTAATTTGATAAGGATAAAATATGCTCTTGACTTATCTAAAGACTGATTCAAATTATTAGAAACACATATCAAAATAATAGGGGAGCTTTGGTTAGTGTGAATAGTGTAAATATGCCTCAATATTAGGTGACTTAGTTGTGCCTTTATAGAAATACAAAAAGGGAAAATTGTGTGAAATATATTTAGAATATGGATCAACATATAAGAAAGGTTATAAATTTAAAAAATAAACATTGCAAAGGTGAAGGTTGAGATCAACCCATAGGGGTCAATATTGAGTACCACCATTGATCCATACTAGTCAATCCTTTATTAAAGGTAACATTTGAATTTTGAATTATGGAATGTTTGTATAGGTACCTATAGGTGTTTTTAGTGATTAAGAATATTTTTGTAGTCATAAGATAATAAATTTAAAATGGATAGGTCCATACATGGGCTTAAAATAAATTGAGGTGGATAAATAGGTTCAGATTAAGTGCTTAAATCAATTAAAGTCATTGTGGACCAAACATGACATTATCAAGTATTCATGATTAATTTTGAGTGACCATAATAAGTAAAATTTCAAAAAATAGGAGATTTTAGGGAAAATTTAGAAAGTTTGGTGAATTCCAAAAATCAAAGAAATTTTTTCTAATGTTGTAAACAATAAAATAAATTAGGCAATAGAATCCCATGTATCCATTAGAGAATAAAAGATAAGATTCATATACATTGTTTGCAGTGTTTGTATTAATATTAAATATTAAATTAAATATATTTGAATTATAGGTCCTTCCACATAAAATCAAATTCATCCACTCTTAATTAATCCAATATTATTCACCTTTTTCCATTCCATTATCCAATCACACAAGAACATAATACATCTTAATAATGTATTTTCATGTTTCCACTCTCAATTTCTTGTGGTTTATGAACTCGTTTCCTCAATTTGGTACATCTAGTGTGTTGTATTTTAATAACATTAACATCACATGATACATAAAATATTAATATAAATTTCATATAATTTTTAATACCAAATCACTTGCACCAAAACAAAGGATTCATTTTTCATGTAGTATAGTTTTACAAAATATAAGGATCCTTGATTTTGAAATGATATAAATAATGGATTGCCACTATTATATATTTTTATATTCATGTGTTATCAATATATGAGACAAATCTTTTAATGTTTATACATCCTTATCTTCAATGCTAAAATCTAATTAGCATCCGAACTCCCCATATATAATTTTTGTTGGCATGTCCTCTATTGGGTTAGATAAGTTCACTAAAATATAGATAAATGTTTTTTGTAAACTTTAATCATGCCTTTGTTGTGTATTTGTATAGAAATTTGTAATGTTGTTTGGATAGTATTTTTTTATAAATATTTTAGATAGTTTAATTTTAATATTTATTATATTTTTGTTGGTAAAAATAAAATTGGAAAAATTATGTCCTCTTATCTTGATGAAAAAGAAATTGTATCAATAAGTTGTTTATTATTTAACAAATATAATTGAGACTCTTTATCTACTAAGACAAAAATGGTGTCTTTATCTTGTTAATTTTATCAAGATTACTGAGCTGAGTATAGAATAAATATTTTTACAACCTCAATTTGTTATATTCATAAGTCATCAATTTTTTTCTCCATTGTTTTGATTTTGTCATCTTCTCTACCAGTATATTTCTCAACAAATTTATCAAAAAGTTAAAAAAATATGGAAAATTCAAAAAAGTAGGTAATACTCCCCGAATTAAGGAATTTTTTGATGGTTTAGGGAAACTTCTAAAATGAGGGCAATTTAAGAAAAATTTAAGAAATTCATCAAAATTTTAAAATTTAGTAAAAACATAACTCATTTAGGTAACATTGAAAAAATTATGATAAAGTTAAAATATTTAAGGAAAACTCAAAAACTTAGGCCAAATTCAATGTTTTTTGGGAAATTAAAAAAAAAAGGGGGAATTTAGCTAATTTAAGGGAAATTTAATAAATTTAAAAAAAATAAAAAATGCAAAAATTTAGGAAAAATTTTAAAAATTCAAAATTAAGGGAAAATCTAGATAATTTTGGGAAAAATTAAGAAATTAGGGAAAAAAAAAGAAATTAAGGAAAACATTGTCATACTTAAGGAAAATTCCCCAAATTAATGTAAATTCAACAAATTTATAAGAAAATCTTCGAATTAGTAGAATTCAATGCATTTTTGGAAAAATTTAAAAGTATTTAGTGAATATTCAAAAAATTAGGGCATACTTAACATATTTATGGGAAATTCAAAAAATTATGGGAAATTCAAAAAAAAAGGGTAAAATCATAAAATAAGAATAAATTAAAAAAAAATTGTAGAAATTCAACTAACTTTGGGAATTCAAAGAAACTAAAGGAAAATTATAGGAAATTAATGAAATTTAGGGAAAGTTTGAAAAAATAGGTTCAATTAGCAAAAATTCTAAAATTTAGAGAAATTTCAACAAATGTAGATAAAAATAAGATAAATTTTCAAAAATTGAGGGTAAATTGAGGGGAAATTCAAAAATTAATGAAAAATTAAAATTAGGGGAAATTAATGAAAATTAAAAAGTATGGGAGATTCAAAAAATTTAAGGAAGTTTCCAAACACTATGGTGAATTATTTAAAATTATAAAAAAAAATTGAAAAAATTGTGATATATAATGAAACCTTGACATAAACCTTCCATTTTCATGTGATTAGTGCATGTGTTATCTTTGGTTTTTTGTGTGCATCTCAGGACTAAGTTTCCAAGGTTGTATTTGCTCCAAAAAGGTTTGGTATTTGTTTCTTAGTGGAAAATGAGATATACTAAAAATATAACCCATTTTTACTTCCTTTGAAGTGGAAGTGGACATTCTAAATTTCCCACCTCAAATAACAAAAATAGTATTATCTCCAAATCATGTTGTTGTTGGCTCCATGTTGTGGATGTTTTTCAAACATATTACAGACATGGAAGAAAAAGCTCAAGTGCATGGAACAACATGATACACTTCAAACCCTCTAACACCATTTTATTTTGGTTCTCTAGCATGTGCATGTTCATATTCAACCAAATATGTATCATCTAATTTTGTAGTTAGTGAAAATTAAAAAAAAATATGGAAAATGTTAATAAATAGGGGAAATTTGACAAATTATGTAATCTTATAATTAAAAAAATTGGAAATATTAGGGAAAAATCCAAAAGAACTTAAAAAAATAGGACAATTTTGACAAATTACACAATTTAATAATTCTAAATTCTTTTATGTATTTTTTTCAATTTATTATAGTATATAAATATTTTTACTTCCTTTAATTTTTGTTATTATTTATTTTGTACAATATTAAAATGTTAGATGAATTTGGTTAGCCAACTTATGGGTAAGCCTAGATTTGTTAACAAATTTTAATTTGACCTATGACAAACGTGGAAAATAATTAAGAGTAAAAAAAAATGTGACCTAGTCATTTTTATTTTCTTATTTTTTAAAAATAAATATTTTAATATTACAAAACTATTTTTTTCCAAAAAAAATAGTATCTAATTTAGGACATATTTATTATTTATGGTGCTACTCATAATAGAGATCATCCTTACATATGGCCTTTTGAGCATTGGGATAGTTTTAAGCTTTTAGGGTGACCATGCCAATAATATCAAATTCAATAGGGGAAAATAGTAACAAATCCCATACGTATTTTAATTTTAGAATATAAATACTTAAAAATTGGTTCATGTATTAATTTATTTTTTGATATTTTTAACAATCATTTCATTATGTTTTATTGTAGTACCTGCCTAACCTTGCCATTCCTTAGGCATGTGGTTAAACATTAATCAGGGTTAGACCAATTGATTAAGATATTTTATATGTTTTGTTTCATGATTTATTTCATGTATCCTTTGCTAATTTCATATTAAATCACATAAACATATATTTTTATTAATAAACATTGCTTATTATGATTTTGGTTATATCTATTCATACCATAGACGTACTTTGATGAGTTTTTTTTTGTGTGTTTAAACTCTTTAAGACTTAGTAGATATAAATCCTAGGTTGTTAAAGGGTTGACTATTGTAAATTAGGGTATAAATATGTATTAAATATAACTATTAATTTGTAATATAATGTACTTAGTTTAACCTTTCTAAAAATAATAGTAAATAATGTAAACAAGTACTTATCTAGAAAATGATTGAAATAATAGATATAGAGGCTAAAAACTAAAATAGAGGCTAATTTAAGTGTCATGGATAGGACCCAAGTATAAAAATCCTTCTTAGATAGTAGCTACCTAATTAGATATTAGTACCATGTGGTGCTAGTGTCCCTATTTTTGACTAGTGTCCTCTATATAGAACTATTCTGAGTTTCTAGGTGCACCTGAGTCTAGGTTTACCAACCCTATTCTATTTGCATGAGTTTTGGATCTTTTTACATGACCCATTTTGATTTATTTTATATGCAAACCTTAAACCTCAATTTTTTAGGGCATCCAATTGTCACAAGTAGTAAAGTGCATTTTTATTGGGGTAGGATGGATATATTCAACACCTTGCTATGATGGGAGTTGCCAACAAACCAATACTTCAAAAAGGGATCAAGCCCGATATAATTATCCCCACATAAGTATTGGTGAAAGTGAAAGTGAATATATTATGAGTGACGGATTGAGTGCATTAAATGTGTTTGAGGCTAGAAACTAGAATAATTTAAGCTTAAGAATGTTATAGATGGTTGTATGTAGAAGTAGAGTAGAATAGGGATTGATAATCTTGATTATGCACAACTTACTCTTATTTTATTTGTGTAATTTACATCTTATTCCATCTAGTGGATAAAGGGATAAATGTCATGTATATACTATTCTAGTGCTTGTACAGGTTCTAAAAGAGGTCTAGGCTGAACCTATGTGGTTTCTCAATTGAAAAGATATCTATTGGTAAGAAAATAAGGGAAAAGGATAATAGAACCAAAACTAGGATAGTAGCACCATGGGGTGTTACTGTCCAAATATGGTGATAGTGTCCATGTGGTAGAACCTAATGTACTATGGGCCAAGATGCTAAATAAGACTACTTTAAGGATGTTTAGGGATATGTGTCTAAATAAGCCTTGAGACATGTCTATGGATAAGATAGGGATGGATGGTCTCAAGTAACACTTTTATCACTCAAGTTTCATTTTTAGGTGATTAAATTTCCACCCCTTTATTATAGAAATATATCAAAGTCAAATGACTAGGATAAAGGAAAAAGAAGCATACCTAGAATTACTTAACAGGTGAATCTCATGAATTTAGATCTAAGTATGTAGACCATGCTCCATTGTGTATCTTGTAAATAAAACATACATATATTAGTCTTTATTTGAGATATATCAAAATCAAAGACCAAACTGAGTAAAAGTATAAGAGAGATAAAAGAACAAATACACCTCACTGGGTATGTGAACCAATGCATAAACTTGGTGATAGCTTATCTGTGTACATGTAGATAGTGATCAATCAGTGAATAAATTAGATTGAGATAATGGCTTTCTCAATCCCCATATGTGGGTGGCTTAAGAACTCAATCAAGTTTTGATTCCATCATTACCCACCCCTACTTGGTGGATCCCAACTTGTGAATAGCTTGGATTGTATTGATGGTGTGTCCAACCATCTCATATAGGTGGCTCAAGAACTCAAGTAGACTATGAATCCATCATTTCCTACCCATGTGTAGTAGATGCATCTAAAACTAAAACTTCATGATGTGACTGTAGATGTGTAACTCTAATGAAAATTGTGTATGTTAGCTCTTTGGCCACTTAGGAATTCCCCCTCTTTTGAGGGGAGATTTTGTACCTATGTAAGAACTATTCTTAAAATAAAAATCTCTATAAAATGTATGTTAGTCTAGGGATATATGATATTTATGTAATAAACAAATATTATATACATACACAACATCAGAATGTAAGCTAATCTAAGCATAATTTTATAGTGTATGATGTATGCTAGTTCTAGCATTCAAAAGGCTATCAATATAGATATAAAAATGTATATAAAAAATAAAAATGATTAATAAATGAGTAGTTACCTAAGGGGTTAAGGCATGATGTCCATCACAACACCCAAGTAGGAAGAGGAGATACATGAGGTCCCTCATGGTATCTAGAACCTGAGTGTGTAACAAGTAGGAGACAAGTGTCATAGCCATGATGCATACAAGAAACCATACATAAAACACATATGAGGCACATAAAGTAGGCTAAGGTTCCATAATATAATGGATATGGGTATATGTCACTAAATCTAAGAAAGCAAGACATATAAGGACATGTTCAAATGTCCACATATGCAAACAAAAAATCAAGTTAGCCTAAAGCCACATGGAAGGATGTTCAGATGTCCACAAATACAATCAATAAGGGACACACAAGGACATGATAACATGTTAAAATAATACATACAATGAAAATAAGTGGCATACAACCATATATCAATGTTATATTCAAATTCCCTACAATAAAAGTATCATAGAGACATAATCAAAGTCTAACTAGGAAAGTTAGAAATGTAATTATGTATGAACATGAGGTAAAAATTTATATAAAATATAAAATGTACATAATCTAATCTAAAGTATTAAAATTCATTAAAATATCTATGATGTAGAGTCTATAAAGATATAACTTGGAAATCGAAACTATGTATAGGATGTCCCTCAATCGGTAAATGTATCATGTAAGGAACTTGTGTATCTATGCATATGTTCCCAATGGGTAGATAGTAGCAAATTTGGATATGTGTAATGGACTTGTGTCATGTAGCAACATGAAAACACTTGACAAGAACACGTGAATCATGCATGTATGATAAAAACTAACTATAATAATATAAATAGAATATGTAGTGTCTAACAAATATAAGATATGTAAAAATAATAATGCACACAATTTATAATTTTTGTTTTTAAGTAAACATTTGAATATTTTTATGTTTTAACATCTTATATTATTTTTTAATTTTATCGATATAATCTTTATATGAGTAAATGTTTAAAATAAATGAGATAATGTACAACTAAAGTGTAATGTCTCTATATAACCAAAACCACATTCATGGTATATAGACAATCAAATAGTGGATTAAGTGGGAGGCCATATAATGTTAGATATTAGATATGTTCAAACTCAAATAATTTTGAATCATCATGATCATCATACCATGTTGTGTGTATATATTTATCTTTATATTTGGCATTAGTCTAGATTCTGTGCATCCAAATAGTGTGATTCTTTATTGTGTAATATGTTTCCCATTTAGTCCCAGTGTAAACCACATTAGACCATAAATTATCTATATGAAACCTATGGTTCTCATATGTGCCATAATTTATAATTAGACCATGTGTCCCTTGTGACTGAATGCCAAGCATATATATGATTAATCAACTATGGTATCTACCACTTGTAACCCTGTACTATCAAGTGTAACCTATATATGAGTGAATGTGATCATGATAAATAATAATGTGTTGGACACCTTTAGGCCACATGAAACTATTAGTTTGATATGTCTTATGGAATATTGATAATGTATGGCATGTTGTAACTCATTATGTTGATGTCCTATGTGTTGTAACAATGTTAAAGTGCAAGCATAGTATCTATGTCAGTGATGAGTATGTTTTGGTGCATATACCTATGAAGGTGGAATATATATAGTATGAATAGTGCCTTGAGCCTTGAACTTATTAAACTTATTCTATAATGACGAGAATGTATCTGTATTATGTTTTATAAGCCTATGAAAATGAAAAAAGGGTTGACCTTCCTACTATGAAATTATACTGATAGATCTGTGATGAACTATGGATAATTACATCAATCCTCTATCAAGTAATATATGTATAATTTGATGGGGTATATCCTATGAAATAATTTCTTTAATATTTATAACTAGGTCCATATCCATAGATGTAACCATATTTACTGACTGAATGTATGGATTTGCCTCTAACTATAAATGAGTATGTGGGCTTGTAGCTATAGGACTATGAACTAGTAGTGATTCCAGTTTATAAAAAGTCACGAGTTCCTTAGAATCTTCTTTGTATTCTCTAGGGCATATCAGAGTGAATCTCAATCCACATAATTAGTCATCAATGTTAGTGGGTGTTGGATCATCCTCTATGGTATCCTAGGAATCTATATCAGAGTTATGGATGTTTAATTCTTTTGAGTTAATAAGTAAAGGTAATTATGCTATGAAAATACTCTCATTTTCCCTGGGTCAGAATAGTTTTACTATAGGAGGGTCCTCCTATATCATGGGTGGAGGTAATTATTGTGTAAGAGGATATGGAATAGGTGTAAGAATAGTGTTTTTAGATTTCCTAATGTCATATGTATGCATATGCTCAATAAAAATTTTGCGAGGTGAGGACTTTATAATAACATGAGGTTTCCCATATGAATATGTACATGGGGTGGTAGACTTGATGACTCAAAAATATCCAAATGGTCAATTATATGATGTAAAAGTGTATAAGTAATCATCATGTAAAAAATTGATGTATATGTGTAAGGTAGAGGATATGACCTCCATAGCATGTATCCAAGGTCTCCCAAGTAATAGGTTGTAGTGAAAATGATTAGGCATCACATAAATCTATGTAAGTAGGGTTTTTGGCCCAATCATAATATCCAATGTAATAGAACACAATGTTTTTCTAGGAATGTCGTCAAAACCTTTGATATTCTTATATGTCTTTTGAATGGATATATATCAACCCCCATAGTTTGTATAAATGTGAGGTTACATATGTCAATTCCTAAACCACTATCAATTACAACTCATTTAATAGTAGTGGTATTGATTTGTGCTTAAATGAGGAGTGGTAAATTTTAATAAATAGCTAACTATGATGGAAAATCCTCATTGAAAAAAGATATAAGATCCTCAATGTCCTTGATAGTGTTCATGATAAATTCAAAGTAAGATAGCTATTTGTCATGTGGAAAACATGTATGATTGAGTGTTTGAAAAATAATATCTTTGAAAATAGTTTCCTATTGAATTAATTATAATATGGATATCACAGATAATGTGTTTCTCAAATAATCCACAATATCAAATGCCTTATGCTAATCTTTAGGTCTTGTTATAATGTTCTGGGAATGCAAAGGGATGGTGGGATTATGTTGTTCTTGTATAGGTTAAGGATGTATCTTATTCCATCTAGTAACAACTTGAATTATATGATCTAGTTTTTTCTAAGGGTGAGTAGCAAAGGTAGGATGTAAGTGAAGATAATCAACTAGTGTAGGTGGAGTCAAAATAAAAGGATTCCTATGAGCTCTTAGTAATTGAGTAATAACTAGAGGTAACTCAAAATGAAACATCTATCAATGATCCTCATAATAATGGGACTTGAAATAGGGTGGACTAATGTTTAAAATAAGATGATCTCTAACATGATCCATGAGAGGAATGGCATACAAGTGCATTTTTTTACAAATGGTAGGTAATAAGCATGATAAAAAAAACCATAAGACTTTATTCCAAAAAGTATAAAATAACATCCATCATGATAATAGGATAAAAACTAAAAACTTAGTATATTATATAAATAATAAGGGAAACCCTAATGGCTCACTTGGGTTTTGAAATAATGTGCTTGAAGTAAGTCAGGTTCACCAAATGATTTAATAGTTTAGGACTTAAAATATATAAATCATAGGTTGTTAAAGTGTTGAGTATAGTAAATTAGGGTAGACATATGAAACAAATAGATCCACTAATTTGTAATATAATTGACTTAGTTTGACCTTTATAAAAATAACAATAAATAATGTAAACAAGTACTTAGCTATAAAATGACTAAAACATGAGATCTAAAGGCATAAACTAAGATAGAGGTTGATCTGAGTATCAAAAATAAGACTTTGGTGGTAAAACCCTTCCTAGATAGTATATACCTAATTAGATAGTATCACCATGTGGCACTAGTGTCTTATATGCAAAACTATTCTATGTTTTTGGGTGTACCTATATCTGAGTCTGCTGAGCATGTTCCTATGCACATGACTTCTAGATATTTGTAAATGGCACATTTTGACTAATTTTATATGAAACCACTAAACCTCCATGATTGTAATGTATCCTATTGTTAAAATTAGTAAAGTTTGTTTATTATCAGGGTAGGTTAGACATCCTCAACACCTCATTATGATGATATTTTCCTACATACCAATAATTTGAATAGGGATCAATCCCAATGTAGTTCTCTCCACATAAGTGCTAGTGAAAGTGCAAGTGAAGATAGTATGAATGTTGGATTGAGTGCTTTGAATGTTCTTGAGACTAGAAACTTGAATAATCTAAGCTTAGGAATGTTATAGATGGTTGTATGCTAAAGTAGAGCATTATAGGGATTGATGACCTTGATTATGCAAAATTTATCTTGAGTTTATTTATGTACTTTTCATCTAATATATATATATATATATATATAGGGATAAAACTCATGTATATCTAATGTTCCAGTGCTTGTGTAGGTTTTAAAATAGGTCTAGGCTAACCCTAAGTGGTTGCTCATTCAAAAATATGTGCATTGGTACAAATTAGGGAAAATGACAATAAAACCAAAATTAGGACACTAACACCATGGGGTGCTACTGCCCAAATTATGACGCTAGTGTCCATATGGAAAACAGGAGGTACTATGTGCTAGGATGATAAAGTGAGGGTCTAAGATTGATTTAGGTATGCTTAGGGACACATGTGGCCCAAATGAAAGCTAGATAATTGTCTAAATAGGCCCTAAAATAGGTTTAGGGATAAACTGGGGATGGGTGGTCTCATGTAATAATATTAACACTCAAGTGTCATTTTTAGATGATTATAATGTGAATACAATAGGGGTTTTTATATGTATTACAATCATATTATATATTAGTGATGTGATGAGTTTATAACATTTTTCATACTATATATTGGGGTGGTACCTAAGTTAGTGTGGTGAGAGTAGTAAATTGAATAGAGGACAATCATAAAGAATGTACCCTATTAGTGGACTTGATGATGGTAGTCACCTTTCATATAGTTAGGTTATGAGGCACTTTGAAGTCATGGATACTTGGATCTTATGATTGGGTGGTCCAAATATAAATGAACACATTATTTTTTATTGTGGATTATTATTCACATGACCATGAGTAATAAAAATATGCTTCTAGACACCAATATAAAAATGTGACTAAATATGGATGGCCACAAATATAAAGTGAAGCATGATGGCCAAAATTACCACCATAAGGCATGTACTGGAAGACATGATGGAAATATACTAAATAAAAATAAAATAAATATATTTACACATAATAAAAATATGGGAATAATAATAAATCCATTATTAAATGGTAGGCACATGGGTAAACACCCTGTAGAGAAAGATCCACATTGGAAAATAATACCATGGTGGTTAATAACCCTTAAACACATAAGTGGACTATGTATAAAAGGAAAAAAAGACTTTGATAAGAAAACCATATTTGATCAAAATTACTAATAAGTAAATTGAATAAATAAGTAAATGGCGACAAGAAATATTCAAGGTTGAACAACATAGGGATCAATACTCTTGAATTAAATGTGACTTGATCAATTTATATACATTGGTTCTAATAATTAATGTTTGTGAGGATACTATTGAGAATTAAAATTGTGTGTTTGTGTGTGTGGGTGCGTACACGCACACATGCATGCACGTGTGCGCATGCACACACATATATGTATATATACTTACACATACATACATGTGTACTTTCATACATACATATATGTATGTATGTAAACATACAAACACAGATAGATATATCTATGTATGTATTTATATGTTTATATGTATATATGTATCTATATACATATACATATACACTTACACACACATTTACATACATACATATATATTTATATATACACACATATATACTTTTACATCCCCCCACACACAAAGATATATATAAGTAATCTTGTTGAGTTTGTTCTATAAGCTACGTGGAGATTCCAATTTTAGATTCATCAACACGGATACTATAAACATAGTTTGTTAAAAAATTAATTACAATAATGTGATATGTAAACATAATTTAATACATTCTTGGGAATGAACTAAGTAGTCTAAATAACATAAATAAAGAGTAAGAGAAAACACATATGACACAAGGATTATCTTAGATAAACCCAATGTGGGAAAAAACTCTTGTTGGTGAGCAAACACACTCCCCTTTCCACTATGTTTTACAAATGTATACAATATATTTCCAATGTCCTATATAGATAAAATACTTAATACCATTATATCCAAACTTATACACAAATCATATTCTATACTTAAAATACTATCTTCATAACTCTCATACACCTAAACCAACTATAACATCTAAAAATAATGAGTAAACTAAAACTAATACTAAAACTCTAATTTACCAATGTGAATCAAATTTTGAAACAAATCACTACCTATCTGGTGTGTTCTTTGATTTTTTAATACTTCTTTACAATTTATCTCAACCATATAACTCAACAAGAATTTAGAATAACCTCCATGATGGAAAGAAGCATTTTCATCCATTCCCCCTTCCTATGTTATGAAATGAGACATAACCATTGAGGTCTATAGATGGGTTTTTACACAACCACCACTTGAAAACTATGATAGTTAAGGCTTTTCCTGTATTTGGATGGGTAGTTACATATCCAAGTGGGTGGTTTTATAACTATCACCTTAAAAATAGTAGTGGTTTCATCATGATGCTTAAGATATGATAAATCTAAACCTGATCAATGAGAAGGTGTCTTGATCATCTCCACACTATTTTCCATACTTGAATTAAATTATATAACATGAACTGTCTTAAATAATTACTTACAAATATGTTTACATATAATTGGGTATAGTGGAATTAGTTTTTGCAAAGAACTAAGTACAAATAAGATCCATTTTTGGATCAAATCTCCCCAAATAGAGGGTATTTAGTCGTTAAAATATTTGAGACTCATGTAAGTGAGTAAATTTATTCCCAAAATCTTATCTAGAATACCATTTGGCCCTTTTAGGTAGCTAAAATATTAACCTAGTCAACCAAGGTTATTACACTCCTCTTTGTCTTTCCCTCTCATTCTTATACAAAAAAATAGATTCATCTAGTTCCAACTAACTATCAAGGTTTAGGTATTCAATGGAAGGTAAAAAAAACCCTTCATATCAATTTCTAGGATAGAAGGATGAAAAATATGTAAGTTGTCAACATTGACAACTAAATAGATATTCATATAAGGAGGCAAATCAAGTATAAAATCATTCTTTCCCACTTTTTTGAGAATATTCTCAAATGGACCATACCTTAGTGGATTAATCTTCTTAGACGTACCTTAGAGTATTTATTTACTTAAGTATAACCATATCTTGTCACCAAAAGGGACACAATGCTCATTCTTATGTTGATCATGTATGGCTTTGTACTTAGCTTGAGATTCCTTCAACCTTTCTTGCACTTGGAGGTGAATAAGCTAAATTTTCTAAATGAAATACTTATCCTTGTGGATCTTAGGATCCACTTTCCCATTGAATTTGTGTGAATGTATCAAAATAACATCAAGTGTACATGGATGTAAGTATCCAAAAAAAGTTTCAAAAGGATATTTACTAGTATAATAATGTATAGCTTTGTTATAAGATTGTTCAATATACAAAAAATTGTCATCTTATGTCTTAGTATGTTTCCTATTATACCCTCTCAATAGCTACACCAATGTTCTATTCAAAACCCTAGTCTACCTATTTTATTGTAGATGAAAAATGATAGATTATTTCAGCTTAGTATCCATATTCTCCAACAATGTGAACCATTTTTACATACGATTACTTACAAACATGTTTACATATAATTGAGCATAGTGTAATTAGTTTTTTCAAATAACTAATTACAAAAAAAGATCCATTTTTGGATTATATATCCCTTGAATGGTTTTATTACTTAAAATATTTAAGAATCATGTTAGTGAGTAAATTTATTCCCAACATCTTATCAAGAATATCATTTGGCCTTTCTAGGTAGCTACAATTTTAACCCAATCAACCAAGTTTATTGTAATCATCTTTGTGTTCCCCTCTCATTCTTTTAAAAAAAAACATATTCTTCTAGTTCCAACTAACTATCAAGGGTTAGGTATTCAATGGAAGGTAACAAAAACCTTTCATATCAATTTCTAACATAGAAGGATGAAAGATATGCAAGTTTTCAGCATTGACAACTGAATATATATTTATATGAGGAAAATCAAGTATAAAATGTTTATTTCCCACTTATTCCAAAATATTCTCAATGGGCCATACCTTAGTGGATTAAGCTTCTTATATGTATCTTGGAGTATTTATTTACTTAAGTATAACCATACCTTCTCACCAAAAAAGATAAAATGCTTAGTCCTATGTTGATCATGTTTGACATTGTACTTAACTTGAGACTCCTTCAACCTTTATTTCACTTTGAGGTGGATAAGCTAAATTTTCTCAATGAAATTATTATCCTTGTATATCTTAGGATCCACTTTCCCATTTCCTTTGTATTATTGTATCAAAATAACATCAAATGCACATGGATATAAGTATCCAAAATAAGTTTCAAAAGTATATTTACCAGTACAATAATGTATAGATTTGTTATAATAATGTTGAATATACACAAAATTGTCATCATATGTCTTAGTATGTTTCCTATTGTACCCTCTCAATAGATATTCCAATGTTATATTCAAAACCTTAGTCTACCTATTATATTGTGGATGAAAAGTGATAGACTATTTCAACTTAGTATCCATCTTCTCCCACAATGTGAACCAAAACATCTGAATAAATGTTGAATCTTGATCTAAAACAATAGAAATAGGCAAACCAAAATGAACCCACACATTATAAAAATTATAGCTACATCATATTATTTAAGGTTCTTCTTATAGATAACAAAAATACACATCTTATTAAACCTATCCACAACCATAAATAGATAGTCACACCCCTTCTTTGTCATAGGTAACCTGCTTATAAAATTCATAGAAATGTTTTCCCATGGCCCATAATGAACTGGTAATGACACATATAAACTAAAATTATTGTTACTAGGATTATTTTACCACATAGAACACAAACTCTTATGAACTTGAAAACACCAACATACATATTAGGCCAACAAACATACCTCTAAAAAAGATAAATAATATTTCTAACACCAAAATTACCTATAAATCTTTAAGTGTATGCCTCCCTTAATAGATAAATTCTTCCCTCTTTGGTCACACAAATATTATCCATATTAAAGATAAATTTATATTGAATATAATAATCCTCCTTGGGATCAAACCCTTCACCTTAGGAATTAAACAAATAAGTCCCTAAAATCTGCATGATGCTCATATCCATCTATATAATATTCATACATAAAAAGCTCAAGAATAGTTATGGTGCCTATGGATATAAGTAAAGGAGTCTTATCAAAATTTTAGCCAGAGTTTTAGTCACACATTTCTTAAATTTGATAATAAAATTAAAAAATTCAATAAACCCATCCATTTATAGTGTCTAGCTTGTTGAAGTTTAGTTTGAGCTTGTAAATATGGAAGAGGTTGGTGATCCATATGTATAATAATCTTCTTACCCATTAGATATTTGTTCCATGTATTTTCTGCTTGAAGAAGATCATACAATTATTTTTCATATGTATAATAAATCAAGATTAAACCATGGAATAACTCAAAATGGTAACATATTAGCTTACCTCATTGAAGAAAAACATTTCCCATAGCTTAGTGACTAGCATTCATTTCTAATTGAAATGGCACTTGCAAGTTAGGCAAAGCTAAAAATGGATCATTTATAATATTATATTTTAAAAATTCATATACATCTAAATTTTACCCTAATTTAAAATATTACCACCTACTATATTGTCATTCAAAGGTGGAACTATGGAAGGTAAATTATTGGTGAACTTCCTCAATTATTGTACTGCACCTATAAATCTTATTGTCTTAGTCAAATTTTATGTCCTTAGCCAATTAATGATGGCCATACCTTATTTGGATCAGTCCTCAAGTCCCCATATCTGACCACATGCCCTAATAATACTAGTGATTGTTGGGTAAACTCACATTTATTCTTATTTAACACTAACTTGTTATCCTTCATCACTTGTAAAACTTGTTTACTATTCTCAACATTCTCATCAAAATTTATAATAAAAAAATGAATATCATCCAAATATAAAATGAAAAATGAATCAACAAATGGACACATTACTTCATTCATCAACCACATAAATGTACCTAGTGGATTGCATATATTGAAAGGTAGAATAAACCACTTATTCAACCCTTACCCTCATTTGAACATTTTATTCCAAACTTTCTCCTCCTTAATATGTATTCAGTGATAACCACATCTCAAATAAAGGTTAGAAAAATATTTATCATGTCAAATTTGATCAAAAATATCATCAATCCATGGAAGAGTGTACCAATTATTGATGGATATATTATTAAATGTTCTATAATCAACATACATTATCCATGTGCCATCTTTATCAGGTACTAAAAAAATAGGAAAATGACATGGAAAAGTAATATAATGAACTATACCTTGATAAATTAAATATTGAAATTATTGTTTCATTTCATTGGCATCCTTAAAAGCTGCCTATATAACCTAAGATTTGGAAGTGGACTATCATGAAACAAATTAATTTCATGCTTAATGGACCTAGCTGGAGGCAACCCCATAGGCTCCTAAAACAATTTAATGAACTACTGTACTATCTCTACCATTTTATTATACTCTTTATAAGTAAACATGCTACAAATAAGTTTTTTTTTTTCCATAACCTCTTTAACTTGAATATATATTAAAAGAATGAAAGAAAATTTCTAACTAGCAATAATAAGATTCTTATATTTGGAGGCACTTACCAAGGATATATCTGAATCTCATTTATATGATAAAATGATGTAGCTATTAACATCCTTTACTAGGTAATATTGGTTTAATCTCATGAATACGGTGTCTTGAGTACACATGTATGGGCTACCAAACACTACACAACACACATTAAGAGGAAAAACATCCTCCATAACTTCATCAATGAAATTAGCATTAATATCAATCTTAACCTTGAATTTTCTATTCACCTTGATGTCTACACATTTTTTCACCCAACTTAAATAATATGGGCTTGGATGTTTCTAATTTTGAAAATTCAACTTGTCTACTAACTCTTATCAAATTTTCTTGTGAAAAAATATCACAAAGAGCACCCAATGTTTTTTTTCATCTAAATTTTAATATGGAAAAGTTTAGAATAATCACTTTCTTGTGCACTATACTACCCAAATATAAAACAACATTGATTTTTTTTCATCTAAATTTTAATATGGAAATTTTTAGAACACTCAATCTCTTGTTCACTACTAATATCTAAACATACCTCTATATTGATAGAAGTACAACAAAAATTGTCATGATACTTATATCTAAAACTAATACTCTCATAATTAATGGAACACATTGACTTTTTCTTCTTATTTTTATTAAACAAATGTAATTCTAGATGGAGAGTCCAGCACTTATCCTCAAAATGAATATCAATATACATTCACCAAAATTCTATTTAGTATCCTTATTAGAAATGGTTGTAAAATTTTTATTACCTTTCCTTTTACCTTTCCCATTTTTATTGAAGATATTTTATTTTTTAGATCTATTTTGAGAGGTATATGAAGACTTCTTCTTGTCCATCTCTAAGTAGTGAGCTTGAAAAAAGCCTCATCTGCATTCATAGGCTTGTCCAAGAGGACTGGTCACCTCAAATTACTATGGATTCCACCCAAATAATTCATCAAAAGAATCATTTCCCACTTCATCTTTACCAATTTAGACAACCTTCTTACATAACTCATTAGTGTACTCATGCATACTTTAGCCTTGATTTTTCTAAATAAATGACCAATACATGGACCTCTATTACTCATAACAAATAAGATAGAATTGATTCTTGATTATCATATTAAAATAATCACATTTAAAAATATAAGGAAGATTATTAAAAACTATGAATGAACATAGTTCTCAAACCATGTTAAAACATTATTAGATAGCTTTAACCTTGTAAAAAATAATTGTTATCTTTCATTAATCTGATACAAACTAAACTATACCTCAAGTTGTGCTAGCTAATGGTCTAGCCTTTATGTATTCACATTCCCATCATATAGTTAATTTTAAATCTTTTCATCATCCTTGAATGGAGGTGGAGTTGGGTTAGCATGGGGATGATCATCATGTTTAACATGGATATTATGAGCATCATCCTTGTTTTATTTCAATGTCTTTATGGAAACACCAAAATTTTCCATTATAAGTCCCATGATGGACTCCAAATGGTCAAGCTTGCTCATTAAAAATACATTCTTGATACTCCTTACTCAAGCTTGTAAAAATTATCTTTATCTCTTAAATCATATTATTCATCAACATAAGGCATAATTTTGATTACTTTCATCCATTTCATGCTAGAAATATTTTATTCAAAATGAACTAGGATACATTGACCACTAGCACTACTATATCTATTGATGAGTATAAAATTTTAATGTAATAAAACACACAAAATACAAAGGAATTGAAACCTTAAATAGGTATGATACCAACATGATCTATAATATTGGTATAGATTCCATTCTCATATTAATCAAAAAATATACTACACACATAGCTTATTAAATAATTTATTCTAAGACTATGATATGTATAAATAATTGAATACATTATTGGGAATGAAATGAGAATTATATATACACATAATATTTTCAAACTTTTATCAACTATTGATACTTTGTATCTTGAAGGAACTCATCGAATCTCAATCTATCTGAGTGCATACCCTAAGGGGTACACTTAGAAATGGATAGGTAGACCATTGGTACTTTCCAAGATTGTTGTCACTTTTTCCACTTGTTATCTACACACTTGTCTCCTAAAACCATTAACCCTAAGATTGTTCTTCTTTGTTGTACCCTTTCCAGTCATTTGTTGTTGGAGGTACATTCATTGAGAGGGGGGTGAATTAGTAATTTAAGATATTTCAAACTTTAAATGTAATCATTTCAAACTCTTAATCAGTGAACATAATCATTCATAAAGGATACAATATGTTCATAATAATGAATAACAAATATGAATCAATATCACACACAACATAATATCTATATAGGAAACCCACATGGGGAATAAAACCCACTCTCAAGCTCATAAACATATGGACTACTTGTCTTATAAGATTATCACAAACATGAGACCTTTTATTGAATCACCCACATCACAAGGAGAATCCACCAATGAGTGTGAAAAATCACCCACTTATTCTAGATTTTGATCACCCACACAACACATTAATAAATCAATGACTTTAAAATTCTGACTGAAGACCAATCTGATTGGAGACACAATGCATAACACCTTTATTTCAACTCATCACACACACAAACTTGCTCATACAAGAAATGCATCCAAAACACCCTTTGGGATATCTTTAGTCTTCTTCACCCATCCTTATTCATTTATGTACTTCAGTCCATTTATGGAGCACACTCGCTTTGATCTCTTTCCTTTTCCTCTATCTTCTTCTCTCTCAACACATGCACACTATAATCTAGAACCATTGCCTTAGTCTCCACCTTTTATAGATTATTAATGAATATCACCATATAGGTCAGTAATAATACTTGTATTAACCTTTAATACATCTTACATATCTCAATAACATCTGCACAAGTTAGCCATAGCAACTATGGGTCACACTTAAGTAGTTACACATTTTAATTAGGCCTTATTAGCCCTTATAGGTCTCATGGAGAGATATTCACCCACATATCACTTAATAAATAAAATTAAGAACATAATATCACTTTAAAATATATGTGTCCATTAAATATGACCCCTAAGACATCTTCAATTTATTTATCCTATCAAAACAATCTTCGGCTAATACACAAATTGATTAAACATTATTATATCCATAGTAGCACCATTGATGAAAAAATAGTCAAATTTTATGCTCCATAAATTTGTTTGTACAAAAATTCAGAACTTAGAACTAGGTTTTTTGGGTGTAACTTGAAGTCCTCTACAATTTTTCTTTTTACACCACCATGAAATTATACATATGTCAAAAGTTATAGGAAAAGAATTGAGTGCAAGTTTTCCCTTACAAATTTAAATATTTAAATTCCAATAGTCACTGAGAATATGTTAAACCTCATACACATTAAACTCATCTCATTATCCTTGAAAAATTTACTAGATACACACCATCGATCTTTGAAAATTAACTAGGTCTTTATCTTGCATCACTCACCATTGATCTAAACTCTGAGCTCCTATAATTTTGCCATTTGGCAGCTTTACGTGCCTTATGCACATTTGACTCTTTGACTTTGAATCACACTATAGATATTATAATAGTATGAATTCCCATGAACCTTTTATCCTGTATCCAAGCTCTATGAATGTTACACATGTCACTATCACATTCATTCTTTGACATAGTGACTTTTCAATGCATCATTGGATCAATATCTATGATTTAACATGCACCATTAGATCTATTGACTAATTGACCTTAGACTTCAATACAGTTTAACTTGATGGTCTCTAGCCTATCATAGTTTGTTAGAGCAAATGTGAAGATTTATATCTCAAGATAGAAAACACTTTAAGAATCTAAATCTTTAGGGTACCTTCTTAGTACTATATACAACATTTCCATGAAAACCTTTGAACTCAATTAACTAAGTACCTATAATAAATTCATAAACTTGATGGTTCATTAATGTATACATGATGGTCTATGATGGTCTAGATTTTCTTAAGTTATAAGATTCCTATTTATCATTCCAAATGATCAACTAACACACTAGAGCTTCACTAAGACATCTATGGATGCCTTACAACTTCTTTGTCCTTACAGACCTAAAAATGTGACATATCTCTTCCAACCATGAATTTTATCACTTTGTCATTAATGCATTAGTACCACATGCTCTCTTTGACATTAATGACAACCTAGCATCAATGACCATGCTCAATAATCTCCCCCTTTGTCATTGATTTAAAAACACCCTCATAATGGGTTTATTTGTATAATGATTTCATTATGATCTTTCTCCCCTTTTGACATTAATGACAAAGGGTCTCTTCCTCAATATGTCAAAAAACATTCCTCAACAATATTTATGCATTTAATTACTATTAAGATGCTCAGGATACTTACATACTTTCAATGTATATGAATCAATTCCTCCCCCTTTGATATGAATTAATCTAAAGTCGGACTTGTATAATCCTTGGACTTGATGAACTTCTCATAGAGCTTAAAAATTCCCCTCTAAAATCATACTCTATCTCATATCATTTGTTCTTTAAAAAATACCAATCTAAACTTGTGTTTTTCTAATCCTTAGACCTGTCTACCTATAGGACTCACAATCCTTCTTTTGTTCAAGCAAGAAGTTTCAAAACCTTGTAAAAATACATGACTTAGTTTGATCAAGTCATCATGTCAATCTTCTTGAATTCAAAACTATAGCATATTTCTATCATGATTGAATTATCTTCACATATTATCCCCCTTACATTATGCACAACATATTCAAGATATTAAAGATAATTGAGTTATCTCCCCTTTATCCAAACACTTCTTGCATAATAACAAATTAATAATAACATACCTTTATACTGATTTGCATTTTGATCATAACCTAAAGCACACACACTTTCTTCCACACATGATAGATGTCTCATAAGAAGCATAGGTAGAGACACCCACTTGTCATAGGACTAAATATCCCAAAACTCAAGAGACACCCATATCTCCATTCTCTTAATTGAATTGCAGTGCTTCCTCATCTTAAGATTATCTTGGAATGACTTCTTAACCTTATTATTTTATTTTATCTCAAGATCCTACTTGATTTCCTTATCCATTTGGGTAGATAAGGCTTGTTACTTGATACTTGAAATTGATCCCTATTTTTAAATAAATAATCCATTTTGAGCCTATTTTTCATTTACCTTCTTTGGCTTCCATTCACTATGACTCATTCTCTTCATGTAAGGATTGATAATATTTGAAGTATAATACTAAACATTCTTGCACAACCTTGTTATGTGACCTCTCTCATGACATTTGAAACTAATGAGATTTCTCAGAATGCACATACCTTGTCATTAAGATAGATCATGATTCCTTGGAGTTTCATGAGTTTTTTCATGTACCTAATAATTTTCTCTCCTAATGAAGATATTATTAAACTTTGCAATATGACCAAACCCTTTACACTTTTAGCAAAATATGTCATTCTTTTCGTGTGAACCTGTTGACTATATTCAGTTACGATGTTCTTCATGCTTTCCATTGTATTGCTCATAATTTCATGTAAATTCATTCCTTAAGAATCTTTTACAATCTTTTTACTTGTGACCAAACTGATTGAAAGAGTAATAATGTACATTGGAATTTGCATACCTTATGACATTTGGTTGTCTTATCTAATTTGTCTTAATTCTATCAATGCCTTCATTCCTTGTATGATGATTGATATTCTAAGTCTAATTATCATTGTCAATATCACCCTTTATCTTGTCTTGAGTTACATAATTTTTTTCTTATTTGTATCCAAGACCATTTCTATCACTTGCATGCATTTGACTACTCAGAATATTGTCAAGATCATTTGAGCTCCTTTCAAACTTCATAAATGACTTCACCTTACAAGATGTCTTGTCTAACATATATTTTAATGAATCAGTTTTAGTTACATACCTTAAGTACTCATATTCTTTGGACTTTAAGCTTGTAGACATAGTTTCCAATTAAATATTGAGATTCTTGATAATATCTTGATGTTCTTTGGTGTCATCATTCATTCTTGCTTCAAACACAATGAATTGTTCTTCATAGTCGTTGATTTGTGACATGATCTCTTTATATTTTTTATTCTCAATATTCAAATCCTCAAGAGCATTCATCAATTCATCCTTATTATCTAAATAATCATTTGTATCTTTTCTCATAACTTGATTTAATTTCATATGCAAAGACTCTATATTTGATTGAAACATGATACATACTTCAGTCTTACTCTTTACTTCTTCATCAAGAGTACAAACCTAAGTTTCAAGATGTTGTGTGATCTCATCATGTTCCTTGACTTCATTACTCAACGTTATTTCAAAAAGTCAAAAATTTTCCTCATAAGATTTTGTCAAGGAATCTTATTTATTATTTTTTCCTTGTGGTATCTTCATTTCTTCCATAATATCTAGATATTTATCTTCAAGAGTAACTTTTCACCTTCTTTCTCTGAGATATCTCCACCAAATAAATATCTTCTTAAATAAAATTCTCCTTCATAATCACTAAGATCCATGAACCTTTCCTCCATGTCCTTATTATAAAAATAATCATCATTATAAGATGTGTTTACTTCTACAAATGAGTTACTAGCTTATTCACGGTAAAGGCTCTTACTTTTTTATATGATTCCTTTTTTTTCATTTTTCTTATTGAAGAAATTTTTGTACTTTATAGAACCCTCATATTTCTTGTGTTCATCCTCATGATATTCCTTATTAGCTTCTTTATGTTCAAACTTGTCTCTACCTAGACATTTGATTATAAAATGACCAACTTTACCACATGAAAAACATTTGAAAAGAAGTTTTCTTTCCTAATTACCTGATCCTACATTTAATTTTATTGAAATCATGGCTTCAATTTTATCTTCATTAACATCAAAATCTTCAAAACTTAACTTGTTATTTTTATATTTTGTCTCCTTGATCATCATGAAGGTTGCTTCATTCTTAGGAAGTCTATCTTCATCAACTTGTTACGGATTACTATCTAACAACATTATTATTGTGTGAGTTTAGATATTTACTAAGAGGTAAATATAAAATGGGTGAGTTAGTCACTATAAAATAATACTTATGGCTATATTATTATTGGTATTTTGTTAGTGTGGTTATGTGAGTTGTTGGTCATAATCACTAACATTAGTTTAGGAGATATTTAAGGATTATGTAAATACCCTATTTTATAGGATATACATATCCTATATATTGTTGTAATGTTTTCATATGATTTGACATATCAAAATATAAATAATAATTAGAGTGAGAATATTAATTATTGTGTTTCTAATTTTTTAATATTATTCCAAGATCTCTATGTTTGACTATATGAATAAGATCTTGAGAATATTCTAATAAACTTTGTCATCTAGTATTAGAGTAGGCAAACGGTTTATTAAATCTATGAAAGATAATATTGTTTTCAATATGAGAGTCTTTTATGGAGTTTCAAAGTCTTATAGCTTGCATCGAATTAGATTTTGAGTCAAGCATTATAGATTTGAATAGATATTTTAGTATTAAAAAAATTGAATGTCTACTATTTTGCAAGAAACTTGGCATTATTGTATTGTTCATCTATGTAGTTTAGATCTAGTCTTACCTTAGCATCAATGTATTTGGATTTCATCTTTGACACTACCATACTCAGACAAGCTCAATCTCTATTTTGCTTATGCGTAGACCTGGCATCTACTATTTTTTGAGGTCTAATTTTAAGATTTGTTTGGAAGCATCAAATAACATAAAGGCATCATATCTTTGCATATACTTATAACCTATATAAATAATATTTACATTGCCAATAAAAGCATGAGTAGTTGTCAATAAATAAGCATGGGATCCAATGTAATCACTTGCACCAAGACCAAGTTTTTTACCTAATATTTTTATTGAACTTTGAGCATTTATTCCATGAAAAATCCATCACTATACATGTGTCTCCTTTTAAGTAAGTCATGGTTGTTTATGTCAAGTTTATTTTGCTATAAAAAGGTCAATATTAATGTTTCTTATTCACATGTAATCTACCATATAATTTTATCACTTTCAATTTATTTGTAGTTAGTCTATATTGTATTTTCAATAGTTTTTATTTATTATTTGAATTATGTCATCATTGATAATGTCTTTGGTCAATACATCTATTTAAAAAAGTCATTTAAAAAGAGTTGAGCCTTTATTCATGATTTTTATAAAGAGCATATAGTATTTTTATGTCAAAAGGGTCTTTATTGTCTGTCAAAGTTTTATAGGAATTGTTATTGATAATAGTAGAGTCAAAATTGTCAAAAACTTCCAAAGAGTCTATAAGTCCTTTATTGTCATAGGAATTGATATTGTTAATAGTAGAGTCAAAATTATCAAAAATTTCAAAAGAGTTTATAAGTCATTTATTTTCAAAATTAAAAGTTGAGTGCTATTGTAAGGGTGAATTTTTAACTAATTTCAACACCCATAATGGATATTCTATTATAAAAATTAATTGGTTAAAATTTTCACACATGGAAAGTGAAAATACAAATTCAATCAATGAACAAGAATCTCTAGAGGATTATGAGTGGAAAAGAAACTGAACCAATAGATGATCTTAAATTACTAGAATGGCAAACTAGGGATGACAAAGTAAAATCCATTATTGGACTTGATTTATCACACATTTAATTACATTATGTTGACTTGGAAAATAAGTCTAAATATATCAATGAACTACTAAGTAAAACATTTGGTGCTAACGCTATGAATGCTAAATTCACACTAAAATTATAGTTGTTTAAATTAAGAATAAAGGAGAGTGAAATATGTCAAGTCACATTAATGAATTAAGATCTATCCTAAGACAACTTTCAGAAGTAAAATCTCCAATAGAAGATGAAGATGTAAACTCTATCTTATTGAATAGCCTACCCCCAAAATACAATAATGTAGTTTTTACTCTTGGCCAAATGCCTTCCCAAACACTATATGATATGATTTTTGCACTCTTAGTCAAGGAGAAAATATCAAAAGAAGACATTAAGGAAGAAACTTCAATTTATGTAAAAAATAAGTGTACTAATTTATCCAAGAATAAAGATGAAGTAGAATGCTTTTATTTCAAGAAAAAAGGAAATAAGTCTCTATTTTTTTAAGTTAGAGCAAAAGATATCATAAATGGTAAACTTAAAATTGATGAGGTTAATGTAGTTGGTGAAGAAGAAGAGTTAGAGAATAAAGAAGAAGAACTAGAAAAAATAGGGTATTATTCAGATGATTACCTATACTAATTAGTAATCCATTGGAGGACAAAGGCATAGGAGGATGGAGGCCATTTAAGCCATTAATGAGGAGGCCACTTCTAATTTAGTGGTAATTTTTTACAATTGTGTGAATTTTAGTGTGGTGTGATAGTTTATATTTTAACTTATGTGCTTGAATAAGAATAAAAGTGCAATTCCTATTTGAATAATCCCTTTTGATATTTCTTTTTGTAATCCCTCTAAGTTAGAAAATTATGGGATTTAAATATGTACTTGCATATATGACATGGTTTGTGGTAAACTAGCAAAACCACTTGGTTTGGTGGTTAGTCATGGGATAAACCATCTTTGGTTGTTGGTAAGCCATAGAAAAACCATAATTAGTTTTTTTTTTCACAATGGAAAAACCATTTTTTAGGTCTATGATCCTTGGAAAAATCACACAGTAATAATTCAAATGCAATACATGATGATATCCTCCCCATGTTTAGATTAATTGGGTGCAACTAGGGATAATAATGTTAAGGGGGTGAATGTTATAGATTGCTATCTAGTAACATTATTATTGTGTGAGTTTATATATTTATCTAGAGGTAAATAGAAAATGGATGAGTTAGTTACAGTAAAGTAATATTTATGGTTATATTATTATTGGTATTTTATTAGTGTGTTTACGTGACTTATTGGTACAACCCACTAACATAGTTTAGGAGATATTCAAGTATTATGTAAATATCCTAATTTATAGGATATACATATCCTATATATTATTTTAATGTGTTCATATGATTTGACATATTAGAATATGAATAAATAATCAGAGTGAGAATATTAATTATTGTGTTTTAGAGTTTTTAATATTATTCCAAGATCTCTATGTTTGATTTTATGAATTAGATCTTGTGAAGATTATGATAAACTTTGTCACAGGTCTCATCTTAAAGTTTTTAAAGATGCTATATAGTTCATCAAGCTTCAACTTAGTGAGACCATGACTTTCTTCTACACCATAAACCTTTGAATCAAACTTGAGTGTAAGAGTCCTCAATACCTTATGTACTATGGTAGCTTTGTAAATATCCTCTCTAAGACCTTTGATCATGTTTACTAAATCATCAAACCTTAGAAGATAAAATGCAATAGTATCTTCTTTCTTCATTTTGAGACTTTAAATTTCCTTCAATAGGTTTATAACTTAGCCAATTTTACCTTAGAGTATCCATCATAGATATTTTGTAATTTGACCCAAATTTTCTTGGCAAACTTACAATGGATCAATTTGGTGAACACATCCTCAAATAGACCATAAATTATAGAATTCATAGCCTTATAATTATTCTCACTCAACTTCTTGTAAGTAGAACTAGTTGGAGTAGTTGGTATAGTGTAACCATCCATGATAGATTTCCCAATATCATACCTTAGAGACATAATGTATGTCCCCATCCTTCTACTCTAGAAATCATAATTTGACCTATTAGACAATGGTGATTTATTTTGTAGATAAACAATTAATATATTGAATTTTGATATGTACCTTATATCACCTTCAGGTGGTTAAACTTGTAATGAAGGTCCTACTCTGATACTAATTTTTTGAGGTACAATCATTAGGGGGGTTAAATCAGTGATGCAAGATATTTCAAAATTCAAATGTAATCCTTTAAAACTCTTAATCAATGACCATAAACATTCATAATAATGAATAAAAGATATGAATCAAGATCACACACATAACACAAGTTCTACATGGGAAACCCTCGTAGGAAATAAAATCCACTCTCAAGATTATAAACACATAGACTACTTGTCCTATAAGATTATCATAAATATGAGATCTTTTAGTGAATCACCCACTTTAAAAGGAGAACAAACCCTTAAGTGTGAATAAAAAACCACTTTTTATATATGTTGAGCACCCACACAACACCTTATTAAATCAATAAATCCAAAATTTTGATTGCAGACCAATCTGATTAGAGATATAATGTATAAAACCTTTCTTTCAACTCATCACACACACACACAAACATTATCATATAGTAAATGCATCTAAAACACCCTTTTTGGATATGTCTATTCTTCTTCACTCTTCTTTAATCATTTATGTACTTCATTCCATCAACTGAGCACACACTTTTTGATCTCTTTTCTTTGCCTCTATCTTCTTCTCTCTCAACACATGCACACTCAAGTCTAGAAATCATTACCTTGGTATCCACCTTTTATAGAGTCTTCATGAATATCACCATATAAGTTAGTCATAATACTTGTATTAACCCTTAATACATATTACATATCTTAATACAATCCTCCCAAGTCATCCATAACAACTATGGGTCATACTTAAGTATTTATGCCTTTTAATTAGGCCTTATTAGCCTTTATATGTCTCATGGAGAGCTATTCACCCAATTATCACTTCATCAAGAAATTTAAGAACATAAGATCACTTTAAAATACATGGGTCCATTCCATATGACACATAAGACATCTTAAAGTGATTTATCCCACCAAAACACTCTTCTATTAAAGCATAAATTGATTAAACATTATTTTATACACAACAGCACCATTAATGAACAAATAGTGAAATTTTAATATCCATAACTTTGTTTGTAAAAATATTAATACCTTATAACTAGGTTATCTAGATGTGTCTTGAATTCATCTATAGCTTTATTTTTTACGCCACCATGAAATTCTTCATATATCGAAAGTTATAGCATAAAAATTGAGAACTAGCTTTCCCTTGTAAATTCAAATATTTAAATTCGAACAGTCACTGAGTATATGCTAAACCTCAAACAAGTTTACCTCATCTTATGCTCCTTGAAAAATTAACTAAATACACATCATTGATCTCTAAAAATTAACTAGGTATTTATATTGTAATGTTCACCATTGATCTAAGGTTCAATCTCTCATGATTGTGCTACTTGGTAGGTCTGTGTGCCTTCTACACATTTGAATCTTTGACTTAAACTCACACCATCAATCTTCTGACAATATGAATGCCTATGAACCATTTACCTTCTATCCAATCTTCATGAATGTGACACATATCACTAGTGCTTTAATTTTTTAACAAATTAACTTTTACATGTACCATTGGATCAAGATTTATAATTTAATGTGTACCATTAGATTTACTGACTAGTTTACCTCAAACTTTAATTTAGTTTAACTTGATGGTCTCTAGCCCATCACAGTCTATTAAATCAAATTTGAAGATTTATATCTCAATATAGACAACACTTTAGGACTCCAAATCTTTAGGGTACCTTCTTGGTACTATAGATAACATTTTAATGAAATCCTTTGACCTCGATTGACTATCTGGGTACCTATAATAAATTCAAAAAAAATCTATTTCATTCATGTTTTCATGATGGTCTATGATGGTTTGGATTATCTTAAGCTATAATATGAATTCTTCTCATTCCAAATGATCAAGTGACATACCATAGCTTCACCAAATGATCTATGGATGCCTTACAACTTCTTCTTTGTACTTAAAAACTTGTAAATGTGTTATATCTCTTGAAACTATCAATCTGATCACATTGTCATTAAAGTGTTAGTACCACATTCTCTCTTTGACATCAATGAAAACCTAACATCAATGACCATGCTCAACATTTACTACCTTTTATCCTCTTTTTCCTCACCTAAATCCCATTTGGTTAGTCAGTTGTATAAGGTCGAATAGGTTGACCTTATACTATTTTGGGGAAATTTTCACTTAGGAGATAGTTAACCTTTGGCTAACCTAACTCATGACCTAGTGAATTATTGTTCAAAATTGTGCTATGTCAATAGGGTGTAGGGTGAACCCTATCTGCTAGGAGTTTTTTAGGGGTTTATAGTCAACTCTACCTATATACACAAGTTAATTTACATCATTTATCATAGAGAAGAAAAATAACAAGTAAGAGCAAACATACATCTACTTATTGACCATTCTATTTGGAAATCAAAGATTTGGGTTCCATATTTTCTTTGGAGATATGGATCTTGTCTTATGGATAAGTCTTTTAGATGTATTGATAGGTTGCATATCCTTGAGCTGATTTATCCTTGTCATCCTTACATACCATAACAACCTCCTATGAAGCACCTTGGCCAAGGGAGAGATTTAGGCTTGATGGGTTCATCTTCAAAGGTAAGTATTCCTAACTTTATTTCTCTTTTGTAAGAGTAGATATATAATGCATTTGTGCTTCACTTCCATGTATTAAGATTTTGTATACATTGACATGATTATATGTATTATATGCATGTTTAGTTTTATTTTTTGTGCCACAAGCGTTGGTGAGCACTAGATTAGATTTACTTTTCTTGTTATTATCATAAGTGAAATATAAAAACCTAGGACCCCCTTAGGGTTATTACATGATTATGTTATATTGGATGCTTTAGAACCCTACTTAGCATAGTGTATTGTGATAAATAATCCCCTAATCAGGTCTAGTGGATCCCCATATTGGTTATGCCAGTGCTTAATGAATACATTCCCAATCATAATTGTAGGTATGCTCTATCTTCTCTGAGTTAGGATAGATTTATAGACATGATGCATTTTTGATTGTCAACATTCTAGTGAACCTAATGTCAACTAACTCTTTTAGGATTTTTTCAAATATTTCTTTATTTTATCATTTTTTTTCATATATTTTCCATACTAGGTCGACTTCATTGACCTAACTCTAACTTCTGTACATAGGTTAACACAGTCACATCTATAGGATTTTTTTATTTCTATACAAGTTCTTTATTAGGTATAGGCTATTGGATCAACTCAGTCAACCCAATATATTTTTCCATATTTTTAGACTTCTAGTTCAAAATACTAGGTCAACACAATCAACCTTCTACATTTTTAGGCATCTTGTGCAGTATACTAGGTTGACCCAGTCGACCTTACACATTTCAAGCACTGAGCAATAGGTTTTTGCAAAGCTAGATCAACCCAATCAACCTTGTTATAAAAAATTCCAAACATTTATCAAAGTTATTTGATAATAATTTCATTTATCTATATCTTTAGACTTAGCAAGTTTCCTTTCTATCATTTCTCTCTTTTTTTACAGTCTTCCCTTTCACAACTTGTAATATTTAAAAATACCTCTGTATAGTCAACTGGATCAACCTTATCATCCTAATTTTATATTCTATGTGGTATCTAGATAATTGGGTCAACTCTCTCAACCCTAGTAAATTTTAGACCTTTACTTCCATAGTATAGAGGCAACACTATTGATCCTGTTCTATATTTTATGCATACATTATCAACTATATCAACATTGTACCATGTTTCAAAGTTGGAATTAACCTTTATATGTTATTAATTATCTCATGCTTTTATTTCTTGTTTCTAACATGATTAGAATAGATCACATAGTTTAATTAGGTGGTTTTCAATATAATTTTTAGTTTCACTATTTTCTATTTTATTGACACATGACCAAATCACAAAATCTTAAACAAACACTTTAATAATTGTCTACCCAAGGCCTACCTAGTTATATTTCATCACCAAGGGGGAATCCAGCTTGGTTTTCTATCCAAGTATGAACACATAGTTAATAGTATATTATATCTAAGAACCCAACACCCTTATACTATGGTGTGTGAAGTGAGGGGTTAGGCCCCAATATGAATCTTGTACCACTGCTAATATAGGTCTCTTTAAACCTAAACTCCTTAAACTATCCTTAGATTGTTTTATAGTTCCTTACTTAAAGCAAACTTCATATCACATTTAAAACTATACTCTAATAATCTAAAAACATTTAGGTTGATCATTTAGTTAGATTTTACTTTCCAATTTGATTGCTTGCTCTTTACTCAATTGTGTGTTGTATTGCAAAAACTTATATTAGCCAGCATTAGTGTAAGGTTTTTTGTTATGTACCTCAATTTGATCAACCTCATTGATCTAATTGATTTTGTATTTCATGATATTTCTTTCTTCCATAAATAATTTCAAAATCATTCTTATATCAACACACAATCATTTCAGTTGACACAGTCTATTATAGATTATCTAATTTTACCTATCTATTATACTAGGTTAACCTATTCAACCCTGTATACTTTTTTAGGCCCTATTTTCTGTGATAGGTTAACTTAGTTGACTATGTATAGTTTTATGTCACTTCTTATTTAATTGTGTTGTTGTCTAGTCTTATCTTATCATGATGCTATATTTTAAACCTTATTTTAGTCAAAAACATTACATAATTAAGGTTCTAGATAATAACCTCACTTATTTCATTACTTCAGATGAAACTATTCACTTTCTTCCTTTATATTTTCCTAATCCAAAACCAATCATTATACCATGTAATGTATTTTAGGTCATTCATCCTAATCCTCCTCTCAATACCAATGTTGGGAATCCTCCACCTAAAAATAATCCTCCTCCCATTGGTACTAACAATCCCCCTCCTATCAACACTAATACCACTCCTACATACACCAACCCACCTATTATATGACTCAACTTCTTACACAAGTCATACATAAATGAAGATAATGAAAACTCATAACACCTCTTAAATGATGACCATGCAACAAAAATTATTACACATGACTAGTCAACCACCTCAAGTCATCATGTCTCAACCAACTCAATATTTTATCCCCCCTCTTCTTAGGTATGCCAATGTGAATATCATTTCTCAACCTATAATGAATAACAAAATTCTTCAAAATATTTAAAATAAACCTTTAGCCCCATTCATTTCAAACATAGATATTGGAAACATTTCTCCAACTATCATATATAATAGGAATAAGGACCCTACTATCTTTCTTAAGTCTTTTAGTAATCTCTATAAGGAATAGGTCCAAACTAACACCTTTGATACCACAAAACTCTTAGCTAAAACCTTTTTTGGTGATGAAATTGAATGATACAACCAACTTCTTATACATTCTATCTCACAACTAATGGATTTAGTCAATGCTCTAGTGAAGGACTTCCAACATGATAACCTTTCTAATAATTACCTTAGCCATTTCATTAATTCTAAGCAACTTCCTAATGAATCTACTCATACTTTCATCAAATGATGGAAGTCTCTAGCTCCCAAAGTGGACTATAACATGAATGATGATACTCTTTTAAAACTATTTTTTACTGCTATTAAACCTCCCCTTTAATACAAATTTTGAATATTTTCAAATAAAATATTATACTAAGCGTTATATTAAACAAAAGTGCAAGACATTCTTATGTCTCAATTAGAACCACCTCATATAACTATTAAAGAAGCTTTCTAATCATTTTCTCAAAACATTGGTTCTTCCAAGCCTCCCCAAACTCAAAATGGAGCATCCAATTCAACTAATTTTATCCCAACCCAACTTCCTTTGAGTCTAGAACAAGTTAAGAAGAAATTGCCACCCTATAAACCCATGATATTTGATCCTTCCATACCTCCTCCAAATTGATATAATCCTAATAAATTTTGTTGGTGGCATGCTACTAAAGGTCATTCTCATGAGTCTTATCATGATATTAATCATTTTATTCTTTCTTCCTTTCTTGGTTCATATTTCAATCTTGATACTCTCAAAAAATAACATTATCAAGACTATCTTCAATTTTCTCAAATTCAATCTCAAGAACCATAATCACTTCAACATCAATTACCTAATGAAAAACAATAATTATCCCATAACTACTCCTCATCTACTAATTCTTTTCAAACCACACTTGATACTTATCCCTACACCAATAAGGAAATGATAGCTAACATGAATAACTTTAAACATATCATTGCATCCATTGAATCTCAACCTCTTAGGTCACATGAACCAAAAGAGTACCTAGGTCAAATACCTACTCTAAATCATATCATACATGGTCCTCTTTTACCTAATTTATCTCCTCATACCTCTCCTACACATCATATGTCACATTCAACATCCCTAAAATATAAAAAACCAAAACATTTACCTATTTTAAAATGCACCTACCAACCCAATGAAAATCATTCTAATGGTTTAATGTTACCTTACTCCAACTCACATGTTAGGGCATCTTGTGATGCCCATCCACATGTCCCTTTAGACTTTAGGGCATCTTACAACACCCATCCCTAGATCCAATTACCCATTGGGGCTTCTCACAATTCCCACTCTAATTCTAAAATGCATAATAACAACCAAATTCAACTTCAAGAAACCTTCCAACACTTATAAAATTATATTTCACATGCTCATATTTGATACAGATGTTAGAATAGATTTTACTTGTTATTTTGTCTCATCATTTTTTTGGTGCATTTTACTTCTTTTAGTTTCACTTTACTAGCATCATTATTTTCCTTTACGTTCTTTGGTTTTCTTAAACATTACAGTTGGCATTTATTTTTATTTTTGTCCTTATATATCTCTTTTATTTTTTGTCTTTTTATGCCATTTTAAACCTTATTATATTTATGATTCTTTTTCCTTATTTATAATTCACCTTATTAGTGTTCACTTTGTGAGTTGTAGTGTAAGAAAATGGATAAGACCTGGTCTTCCTCACAAATCACCACATTAAAACATATTTAAACCACTTTTTTGGGGATGACTACTAATTTCATTGGTGCTTGTCCTAGATATATTGTAGGTTAGCATGGATTATCTAGTGACATGACTATCATAAGAATAACCCCATCCTTTTTATATAACTATTTTACCTCTTTGTGATCAGGTATGAGCATATTCATCATTGTACCACTTATTACATAGATGTATATTTCATGATCCCCATATTTCCCTTATTTCCTTTCATTTGAAGCTCACATCAGTCAATTTTGAGATTGCACACTCAATTGTGGGAAATTTTAGGTGTCTTTAGACACATTGGTCTTTAGGTCCTCTTCTCTAGTGACCAAGTGTAAGCTCTCTTGCATTTGTCATTTTTAACACCCATGTTTAGTTTTCAAAATATGTATGGAGGAGGAATAGAAGAAAAATCCATCAAGAAAGTTAAAATCCAAATCATAAAATATAAACAAAAGGCAACGATTCAAAGGCAAAACATTAAAATTTTTGAAAGTTAAATCACACTGAAAGATGTGATTCAAAGCACATCTATTTATTATAATTGAAACTCAAACTCTATATTTGGCCTCATGATAGAGGTGAGGTCCTTCAATGTGTGGTAAGCTAGTATATTAGAAAAGGAGAATTAAAAAAATATTTTAGTGTTACCTACTTTCTCACATAAGTACCCAATCTTTACAGTAGACTGACAACTCTATAGGGGGTCTTGAAGAATAGGGAACATGTTGTGGGAAGGTAGGTCCATTTTAATTTTCATGTATATAACCTTCATGGGATGATATATATACTTCACTTTTTATCCTAAGCGTTATGTTCATTATTCAACACGTTATAAATCCTTGACGTTGATAGTTCTTAGCCTTTCTCACTTGCCTAGTGTGTCTCATTCTTACTAAGGATGTTCACATCACCCATGTTGTGCCTCACATTCCTTATTTCCATAATATTTTCCTTGATATTACCCTTTTTGGAAATTAATTTTAGCTAATCACATCTACGTTATTATTATTCTTGGTTTATAGTTTATGTGTTGTATTGTAATATATTGGATAAGACCAGGCCTTCTTCACAAACATCTTTACACCATTTGCTTACCACACCATCTAATTATCATAATAGTCATGTCATTAAGTGGTTTTGTTTTCTTACATTTCATCTTATAACAAAAACTAAGTTTGAGTTTTCATATTTTAGAGATTCTTAATTTTCATTTCTCCATCATGTTCTTCTTTGATTTTTGTGGACTTCACTTATCTTATATATGGCATTTGGCATTCTTACATGTTTCTCTTTATGTATGAATTCTTCATGTTTGTCTTACATATTTAATTACATTTAATTATCATTTATTTGTGATTTTTTCACCTTAATTTGACATACTTATATTAAATATTGGCTTAAATTTCATTTTTAGTCATTCACATTTTTCTTTATTTTTGATTTGACATGTTTATCTTACATGGGATTACTTGTCACTTACATATTTTTGTTAGATTTGTCTTATATTGATATTCCTTTTTGTCATTCATGTTTTAAATACTTCCCAATGTGGTTTAATATGTTTTACATTCCTTTTTTGTCATTCATGTTTTACATACTTCCCAACATGATTTATTATGTTTTACATACTTCCCAATGTGATTTAGTATGTTTTACATTCCTTTTTGCCATTTATGTTTTTGATACTTCCCAAAGTTATTTAGTATGTTTTACATTATTATTTTCATTCATGTTTCACATACTTCCCAATGTGATTTAATATGTTTTACATTCCTTTTTGCCATTTATGTTTTACATGATTTCCAATGTGATTTAGTGTGTTTTTCCACTCATTTGTCATTCATTTGCCATCATTTTATCATTCATTTGACCTCATTATTTTAAGTTATAACCTTGCCTTAAAAATCCTAATATACCAATTCTCTTATATCTCTCATATCTACTAACTCATTTTTCACCACTATATCCATATCTTCCAAAATTTTCAATTTTTGGTTATTTTTTGCACTAACTTTTATAGGTCCATCTAAATTTCTTCACTGTTGGACACCTTCACCTTTCTTGTAGTCTACTATTTTATATATATAACTAAGGTAAGTAAAGGTATGCATTTTTTAATTTTTTCCTTTCATTTATCTTATTTATTTCTTACTAAACTTTACTTAGCATTAGTGTTATGTATTGTCATGCTCTATTTCTCAAAGTACCATCCCGTGTTGCACTCAAGTGACACATGATGAGATTCAATTGGGGAATATGTATACACATAATATTTTCAAAAATTTATCAAATACTGACACTTTTTATCTTGCAAGAACTCATCGACTTTAAATATATCTTAGTGCACGCCCAAAGGGGTGCACCAAAAAAAGGGTGGGTAGACCATTGGTGCTTCATAGGATTGTTGTCCCTTTTCCCACTTGTTATCTACACTCTTGTCTCCTAAAACCATTAACCATAAGCATGTTATTATTTATTATACACTTTCTAATCATTTAATACCTTTCATACTCCTATTATTTACCTAAATCCTATTTTTCATTCTTCTATACAGGGTCGACTGGGTTAACCCTATAAAATTTTGGGGTATTTTTCACTTAGGAGGTAGTCGACCTAGTTCATGACCTAGTGAATTATTGTTCAAAATTATGTTATGTCAATTGGGTTGAACCTATTGGATAGGATATTTAGAATGGTTTAGGGTTAAATCTAGCCATATATACAGGTTCATTTCCATCATTTATCATAGAGAAGTGAAAAAATAAGTAAGAGAGAATGAACATCTACTTATTGACCATTCTACTTGGGAAGCAAAGCCTAGTGTTCCATACTTTTTTTGGAGATATAGATCTTGTCTTATGGATAAGTAGTTTGAATTAATTGGTAGGATATGTATCCTTGAGATTAATTATCTTTGTCATCCTTACATACCACAACAACTTCTTATGAAGCACCTTGGCCAAGGGAGAGATTGAGGCTTGATGGGTTCATTTTCAAAGGTAAGTATTCCTAACTTTGTTTCTCCTTTGTGAGAGTAGATAGATTTATATTTTAATTATATGCATTATGATTTTGTATAATTTAATTCCATGTATGTTTATTTTTATCATTTCTAACCCCACTTTGTGCCACAATCTCTGGTGAGCACTAGATTAAATTAAATTTTATTATTATTAGCATAAGTCAAATATCAAAACCTAGGACCCCCTTAGGGTTATTGTGTGATTTTATTAGATTGGAGGATTTTAAGCCCTCATTATCATAGTGTATTTTTATAAATTATCCCCTAATCCTATCTAAAATATCCCCATATTGGTCATGCTCCTCCTTAACAAATGTATTACCAATCAAAAGTGTAGGTATGTTCTATCTTCTCTGAGTTAAGATTGATTTATAGACATGATGCATTTATGATTAAATAAATAGTATACATGACATAAATAAATATCAAAATATGATAAAAACACATGACACAAGGACTATCTTGGATAAATCCAATGTAAAAAAACTCTAGTTGGTGAGAAAACATAATTCACTTTCAATTATGTTCTATAAATGTATATTTTATATATATATATATATATATAGAAGAATAAATAAAATTATATCCAAACTTATAAAAAAATCATTCTCTTTACTTACAAGAGTCTTAACAGAACTCCCATACCCTTGAACCAACTATAACAAGGAACAATAATGAGTAAATGAAAATGAAGACTAAAAATAAAAATTGTCTTTATGAATCTAATTTATAAACAACTCACTACCTCTATGATGTGTTATTAACTTTTTAAAGACTCATTTATAGACCCTATAATACATATAACTTTATATTATATTAGAATGAATAACTTGTTGAGTATTGTCATTAATGTCAAAAGTGGATCTTATGAAGGTTAATGTCAAAGATGACTAAGCCTACTTGGCAGTGTGTGATGTGACAAGGTGAATTGAGAGAGTGTTTTCATGAGAGACTGATTTCATGAGATAAATAGATAATTTGAATTAAACTAGTTGTCTTATGTTTTCATGAAGGAATATGTTATTTATGTCAAAGTACATAAGAAGCCTAGTTGTGAGCCTAGTCTAACATGAAGAGGTATGTGCATTAAATGAATGAACAAAAGAATGTGAAGGTTTTATGGAACTGTTTTATCATATATAAAATTCATTAAATCATTCATAAGAGTTTCAAGGTGATCCTATAGGGGTAGTATCTTCAATCTAAGTTTACACCTAGACCACTCTTAGGCTTTACTTATCCTAATGAGGTATGAAGATCCGATTACAAGGAAATTATGAACATATGAGAATGGATATAGGTGAGATATGTTTTTTTAGGCATGATCACAAAGTTTTAGGTAAATATTTGAAATGAAAGTGCATGAGTCACTATTTTAGGCCTTTTTGAGCTCACAAAATGATGTCTTAAACCTATAAAGCACTTTCAAACATTCGTTGGCACATGTAAACTCTACATGGGTGTATAATTTATTAAGGATAGATTTTTAAGTCTCATATATGAGATATTTATTAATTATTTTTGGATTCAAGTGGTAGACCTTTACGAATAATCATTAACACCAAAACCTGTGTTAAACCTCCCTAAAACACTAATAAGGACCTGATATGAAATATTTTGTTCAAAACAAATTATGATGGATTCAAATTATTATATAAAATATTGTATCATGTAGTCAAATCTCCTAGTTACCTCTTGGTGGTGGTAGTTAGTTAGATAAGAGATAAAATATATAGATACAGTCTTATTTATCAAGAAGTTACTCTAGCTATCAAAATTTGTATTCGTCAAGATAAATAAAATGGATGGTATAAGAATATAGAGACTCATTTTACATTAAAATTATTATTTTTAAATATTTTATAGTCTTAAAATGTTCTAATTTTGTCATCTAAGTAAGCTAGTGGCAGACAAACCTAATGGAGTGAATAATGTAAAACCTAGGCAATGATGAAGACATAGTTTTGAGGGTTTGTACCTAATAAATTGATGAAAAAAGTAAATTGAGAGGTTATTTATGAATTTTATGTCATTTTAATTCTTTTAATAATTTTTTGAGGCTATTTTATATGGTGAAACATTTCTCACAAAATGGTCTGTCTGGTTTAGATAAGACTGTGAGATATAAGCTCAAGAAATTGGTCTACAAGACCAATATTTTCCATTAGACCATATAATTTTTATATTATATAATGGTTTATAGATCTAATAATACCATTTTTAATCATCTAGAGTCATTATATGTTTCTACACAAGTGTTGAAGGTCAAATTTGTCATGACTATTTTTTGATGTGAATTGATGGTTTTGAATAAGCGAGTTGCAAAATGCTCTTGAAACTTTATGTCCTAAGTGAAGGTGTTCCAAGAATTTGTTTATGACCCTAAGGTAATGGATAATATTTATAAATGTTTCATTTTTTATATTTTAGTAGCTTAAGGGTGTTCAAGCTTAATTTTTGTAAGACAGACTTTTGAGGTACATAGGCCTAATAGGGTTGTATGTCTTAAAGAAGCTCTCATAGTATGAAAAAAGGATAAAGGTATAATAAATCATGAATTATGTTATTATATTTATTTATATAAGTGATTTAATGTATTTTAATTTTTTAAAAGGATATTTATGCCCAAGAGGATCAAGTTTTGGCACTAAGAGGATAGACCTAATGCAATTAGGTCTCCATGAGACTTAAAAGAGAAATGAGACCAAAATGGGCTCAAAGTACATTTTAATAATGTTCATAAGATGATATAATATCCATTTTATGGCTGAAAAAAGATATTAAAGTTGTGTGTCTAACCAATTGGTTTGTGACCATGTGTTTAGTATATATACAAGGTAGTTTAGGCCTATTGGAATGTATGTAATATAAAAAAATAAAATATTGCATGGTTGAGTAGAAGTAGGTATTAAAATTATACCATAACAAAAGATAAAAATTTTGAATGTGATAAAAATTCATGAGGTGACTTATTTGGTGCTAATTCACTTTGGTGCTTTCTTTCAAGTAGGTGCTTGTTAAAGCCTAGTCAAATGGCTGCTTGACTTTATTGGGGTTAGCGATCCAAGTTGAGTTGGTGCTAAAAATAATTTAGAATTTTGCTTTATAGTACTATATTATATTTGTAGAGATCATAGTGGGTTTTATTTCCATTGAGGTTTTCCCACTCATATGTGTGTTATGTTATCTGAATGGTTCTTTATACTTTCCTAGATCTCAATGTTGCTTTCATATTTCACTAATGATTGTGCATAATTGAAAGAAAGTTTTCAAAACACTGATTCACCTCCCCTCTTAGTGGTTGTTCTTCCAAAATTTGGTATCAAAACATGATCTTTTGAAGTATGCATACTAACTTAATTAATATTTTAAAAGCACAATCATGTCTATTCATCAAGTACAAGGAAGTTTCTCAACTAATAAGGATCCTCTCTTTAGTGGGACTAACTATGAAATTTGGAGCATCAAAATGAAGACCTATATGATATCCTTGGGCTATGGCATATGGAAATCTATTATTGATGTATTCACTCCACCTTCTACTCCACCAACTAATTCAAAAGATAATAAAGCAAGTGAGAACAAATCTAAGGAAATGAATGCCATCTTATGTGGTATTTCAAATGAAAAATTTGTAAAATTCATGAATTGTGATATAGATAAAGGGATTTGGTAAAATTTTAAAACCATCTATGAAGGAGACACCAAAGTCAAGTTGGAAAATTTGTAGACCCACCAAAATTAGTTTTAAAGTCTTAGAATGAAGGAGGATGAAAATATTGAATCTTATCTATTAAGAGTAGATGATGTAGTAAATATTAGAAGAGGTCTAGGAGAAAATTTGGAAGAATCAATAGTAGTACAAAAGGTATTAATATCCCTAACATCTAAGTTTGATTCAAAACTATCTACTATGGAGGATATAAAATATATTAACATATTTGTTATCACCAAATCTTGCACCCTAAAAGAGGGTGTTCAAGCCTCTTCTATATTTGGGAAACATGAGAACACTCATAGGTATGTGAATGTAGCTATAGTGAAAGTGAGCCTCTAGATTTAAGGGCTATCTCCCTGAATGTATCTTGAAGTGCTTTCACATTTGCTAATACATTATTGTAGGGAAAATATTTATAATTTTCATGAAATAAAAACATTCTAATGGGGTGATACACAAATATATTTTCCACATGACCATCACATTTCATTGACTAAGAAATAAAGCATAAAAACTAGTCTCAAAGTCCTAAAATATTCTAACATGATTGTTTCAATATAGAGGTGAGATGTATGACTCAACACAAGGAAAATTAACTAGAGGAAAAATTACACACTCTAAGGATAATCGTACACTTAAAAGGAATGTAACACACTTTAATACACTTTATATGACTCGTTAGAATGAGAGTTTATTATATAAGACATGAAAGGACAAGGAAAAGCAAAGGATAAAATCACTGAACTTAACCATTCATCATTTTGCACACTTAAAAAAGATATTCTTGAAGTAAAACTAGATTAATTCAATTATTATAAGTCAAAATGTGACATCAAACTAGAAGGGCTTCACCATACCATGTGTGGTATCTTTACAAAAACCAAAATGGTAGCTACTTATAAAATATTAGAGAGAGGAGAAAGAATGAAGTTCAAAGGTCACTATAACACATGTCCAATAGATAACCAGTTACATTTTATGGCATAGGAGTATGAAATATACCATGAATTCTTCCCAAGACAAATTTCCATATAACCATGACAAACTCTCCAAAATGGTGCAAAGACTTTCAACTGACCTTTATGAAACTACCTTCATCATGGATCATCTATTGAGTATTTGAGACTAAATTGGAGATATTTGACACATATATACTAAGGGAGGTTAAAATATATTATGATAGTCATAATATGTGATATTAACTACTATCTATCTTTTAGACACTTGTATTCATCATCTGTAGTCATTTATTGCTTTCCTAGACTTTATTCTTCACAATTGGCAGTCACTATTCATCTTATGTCTTTGATTGAGCTTTCATGGAAGAATATCAGAATTAAGAGATTGATTTGATAAAAAATAATTTATCCTACATATTTTCCCATGTGGAATTCTATTTCCACATTGCTCATTCCATTATAAACTATGTTTGTCATTGTTTGAACATCCAGCCTCATCTTGTCCATCTAGAACTCGGTCAAATTTTCTCTATCGATCTCATTTGGAGTCTCTTTGCTTACAAATTTGACATTAGACATTTATAATTGATCTTAGGTCCTAAGATTATGACGTTTGGTAGCATTGCATTTAATTTAAAATCCTTGACCTTTGACTCTTACTTGCACTGTCAGATATGAATATATGTTTGAATGCCAACCATTGGATCTTCCTTCATTTAAACTCAAATGATTAATTCATGAGGAATAAAAATAACATCTGAATTCCCATATTTAAAATTCACATGAATTTATTTGATTCCCACATTACCATCACAATTTAAACCCAATGGTATTTTTACCATGGCTTAAATTTGATGTTTGTCAGTCATTGACGTCTGTGAACCCATTAGAATGTAAACCCTAGTGGTTTATTTTATGATCTATATTTTAACTTCCATGTGCCCATAATTTATATATTTTATACCATCATTAACATCCATGAGACTATCATAATTTGAACTCCAATGGTTTTTTGTCATGGCTTGATTTTGACATCCATGTGATCGTCTTCATCTACTTGTTTAACATTCAAGGCTTATTTATATCTATAATTAAAAAAACATGAAGGAACTAAAATTTTAAGGGATTATATTGACCCTAAGATACAAATTTCCATTTGGTCCTTTAGTTCTGGGATGATTTCAAAGCAAACTTATAAAATTCATAAGTAACCAACCTGCTTATTTCTACGTGATGTCTTGATAATGGCCAGGTTCACTTAGGTTTGTGATTAAACTATTACTTGATATTTTAATGATTTAATGAAATTATTGAGTCCTATTCAAACTCTTTCCATGATCATTAATTCTTAGCCACAATGAAAACCTGCTCCTTTCACATATGGTTTTTAAAATGACCACTAAAACATCAAACTACACAAGGATTAAACTAGACTATGACCAAGGTTAAAAACATAGGGAATAACATTAAATACAACCTATAAAATTATATAATACCCATATACAATTTTTTTACTATAGGGGGTTGACCTATTTATACTTATGGTAAAAATGGTCAACATTCTTAGCAATTTCCCAAGGGTAGTATGTTTGCCATGCCATGACCAGTTCTCTAATCCTATCCATTGGGTTATGGAGTCACATGTGTACAATTTTGACATATAAATTTCCCTTAAATGACACACTAAAGAACATAAAAAAACTAGAATAAGACATAAGATAAGAAACACACATGTGCTTAACTAGAACACTCATGAAATACAACACACACAATTGAAACAAAACACACACCTAATTTACTATTTAAAAAAATAACCTTTAACCCTCAATAACAAGGTTTCAAATGTATTCCATTAAAAATTATGGAAATTTTCTTCTCCATTCATCCTTGATAATTGGAAATAATTGCTTTGCTTGCACTTGATGATGACATATAGTCCACTCCATAGGGTGTGAAATTTGGTATGCCTCCCTAGTTTTGCCATATATTCATCCTAATTTAATACTATTCCACCTTCTTGAAATGATATTAGGTTTTCCTTCTTGTCAAAATAGCTCTTTATTAATACTTGGCAATGTTCCATATCTTGATGAGCTTTAACTACAATCTCTTGCAACTCCATTGATTCTTTCAAGATCACCTCCATTAGAGTATTTTCAAGTAACTCTAATTGATGTGCCAAATCAAAGGCAAGAAAATATTGAGAGATATACAACCTAGCCTCTCATACATAGATAATAACAATAGGATAATTGCCCACTGACCTCTTGGGTTATCTTATCAGCCCAGAAGGCTATCTTCAATTTGGTGTGTCAATCCCTCTGGTTATGCTTCAAGGTTCTCTTGATGATTTTGATCAGATTATTATTAGTAGACTCATCCATCTCATTACCTTGAGGGTAATAGTTAGATTAAGTACTCAATAATATGCCATTACTAATTATCCAAGAAGTTGTCTTATTATCCATAAAACTAAGAGCATTATCTGAAATAATAGTAGAAAGAGTGATAAACCTTGTTATGATTCTCTCATAGAACTCCAAGATAGAATTATCATTAGATTCCCTAAATGTTACTACCTCAACCCACCTTCTAAAATAGTTATTTGATGTGAGTATCCATTTATGACCAATACTTGATAGGGGGTTTATCATGCCAATGAAATAAAGACCCCATTATATAAAAGGTTGATATATTTGGATAGCCTTCAAAAAAAGAGAAATAAGATTCTATTTTCCCACAAAGAAAGCACATTTACACACCTTTTCACCCAATAATGTAAAATCTTAGAGAGGATAGGATAATAATATCCTTCCCTCATGATCTTGGTCGTTATGCTTCTTGGGGAGAAATGACCTCTTGTTGTTCCATCATCGAACTTCTCAAGCAACACTCCAAATTGGTCATTGTCAATATACCTTAATAATAATCCATTAGTATCTCTTCTAAAAATCACACCATTTAAAAGGAAAAATGGAATATCTTGTAATCTAAAATATCTCCTTTGTGATCTATTCATATCATTAGGATACTCACCAAATTGAAGAAATTTGATCACATCTTTTGTCAAACTATGTATATGAAAAGAACTAGATGGTTGGGGGCAATCATGATTGATTAGAACCTATTATTTTGACACATGAAGATTTGGAGCAAGATTTTCATAAAGGCTCTTACCTCTTATCAACTTTTTTACTTTGATATCAACATCATATTCCATTACCTTAGTGATCCACCCTACCCACTTTTCACTAAGATCTTTGCTCAAAAGAAACTCCTTAGTACTAGGATGGGAGAGCATAACATGATATTTATTATTTGAGACCATATACCTATACTGCTTTAGTCCCCTTACAATATAAAGGAATAGTTTCCCCATGAAGGTGTACTTGACTTCATAATATTCTAAACCTTGACTAAAGAATATAATTGGCTACTCCATGCCCTCATCATTATTTTGCATCAATATGGTTGAGATAGTATCAAGGTTATCAAATGAATATACTTGAATTATTTGGAAAAATCAAGATTCACAAGAGTATAATCTTGTGAAATTACCTTCTTAATGAAATCAAAATTGTTATTTCCTTCTTTAGTCCAAGAAAAGTCCTGATTCTTTCTACGCATTGATGTGATAGGTTTCACCAAAGATGCAAAACCAGGTATGGATCTCCTCAAAAAATTTATCTTACCTAATAAATTTTTGAGACTATTACTATTTAGGGGAAATTATAGGAATATAATAGCCTCTATCCTTTTAGGATCAATATCCAAACCATCCTTGGAAATAATGTGTCCTAAGAGCTTACCTTCATGGACAACAAAGATGCATTTTTTTAGATTAAGAGATACTCCATATTGCCTACTATTAGATATCTAGATAGCACCTTAATAAGGGTCAATTTTTTTCAATTACTATCCATACCTGGACTAACATGAGAATTATCTAAGTCTATGGGATTCTTATATCTAGACTAGACATCTATGATTTTTTTATGAGGCTAGCTCCTCATATTTTATAATTTGGACCTTTGCTTCTAAAACATAAAAACTAGTTAGGGTGAAAAGAATTAGGATATTTGTATAAGGTAAAACCTATTCTAAAGGGTGGTGATGCACCATGAATATTTTCCATCCACTCATACTTGATCTTCTAAAACACTAGTGAGACAAAAACAAATAACAAGATCTATGAGTCCAAATGCCTGCCATGCGTTAACATTTCATGTCGAGATTCATCAAGTGAGAAAAACCTAAGGGAGGTGATGGAAAGGCCTAATTAAAGGCACTAATCCAATCAATATGTCCACTATTAGCTTTATTTAAATGACATTAAACACTAAACATAACCTATATAAGCAGACGATCTACCAACTAGGTGAGATCAAGACTTGGCAAGGGAGAAGGATATACCACTTATATAAATGAAACTAACATGAACACACTAGGATAATATTTGAAATCTTAAAATAGTCATCTTATTTATCTTAAGAGGTTATAAGTCTCAATATTGGAAGATTTTAGTCATTCCCAAGAGAATGATCTAAAAAAATTGATCAAAGGCTATATTTATAGTGAAAGGGAAATAAGAGAGAGGGAGTTTTGGTGCTTAGAAAGAGGATCAAATGAGTTAAAACCCATTTGAAAATCTATTACTTTTACCTCTACAAAAAAAACTCACTCAAACCCTTCCTGATTGATCTAGGTCATTCTAGTCCATTTCATCATTACATTATTCTCTATATGATGCTCCATGGTGGATACAATGGTGGGATGAAGTTGTTTCTAGCTGGCTCTAGGTGTTAGTGCAGTTATAACACTTGAATACATCATTTAGAATAATGTCTTATTACATATATATGCTAACTAGTTGTTGATGCATACCAAAATGGAGAGAAGATTCATTTTCATGTAGTTGGATTTGGTGATGAAGTTATTGAAGTGTGTCTACTTTCATTTTCCATACCATCTACCACTTGTTACTCATTATGAGGACCATATCCTCATACCTTGAAACTGACAGAGATGCACATCTAATCCTAAAATATATGCTACTTGCCCAATCTATACCATGATTGAGCTTGGTTTCATTCATTATTATTTGTATTGGTTGAAAACTAACCCTTCAACCTCCATCTAAATCATTCAAGATCACCTTTGTTCTGATTGGCTATCAAAATCCAACTCAACTTGTTGACATATTGACTCATCCTGCTCTATCAATTTTGATCTTCATGATCAAGAACCAACTATTGATCCTCTCCCAATTGAATGAAATATTAACATTTTTCATGTACACAATTAATCTTGATATTCACTAACCTCTTTGACCTCCACTCGATATTAGATTTAAATGTTCAATCAAATGCCAACCGTTGATCTGCTAGGACCCACTAATTGAGAGCCAATGTCTAGTTCATGATCTTTAAAATATTGTCCTCATTCCTATTAAAGGATATTTTCACAACCATCATTGATGTTACTATGATCATCAAATTTAAACTCAAATAGATTAACTTTTCTCTGTCTAAAACTTGTCATCTATGTGAATGTCTTATGATTTTTGATAAACTTTAAAGGCTTGGATCTTGAAGCAAAAGAATCATGGAGGCACTAAAATTGTAGGAGATGTTATTTATGACAAAAAAATTAACCCATTTGATATGATGGTCTTAGGAGCATTTTGAGTGAAGATATTAAATACACAAGTTGGTTGGTTCATTTGATCTTGTGTGACATTCTGGCTCAAAAATGGCTAAGTATGGAAATATGGTAGATTCTACCAGAGAAGCCAACTTTTAACATGCATAATTTCTATTGAAATTTATTAGATGACCTTAAATTTAGCATGTAAAAACTAGGTACTAAGCTAATACAACCTATATGATCACTTTTTCCTGAGACTACCACATGTTTGAGATATGGCTTTATTAATATGCTCACTCGACTTTATTTGAGCTTTTTAAAAAATTGATAAGTATGTAAATTTGGTAGATTTTTCCTAAGAGGCCAACTTTAGGTCTTCATATCTTTTGATTTACTTTAGAAGATGATCAAAAAATTCACACATATGTTCTTGAAACTGATGTGAATAAACCCATATGACCAATTCTCTCTAACTCATTCACACATGGCAATGGTGATGTCAACAAAGTTTCTACTTAGAATTTATGTCACTAGGCCCAAATGTCCCAAAGAGCACAATGAATTACCAAATGGATCCCATTCACTTCCAAGCTAGTCTAAGAATTCCTAGCATCCCATAGGGTCTATTCAAATATGGTCCATGCCTTAGAAAATGGCAATTTACACTTTGAGCGAACTGTAAGTGTTTTTAAATCTTATAAGATGCATGATCCCTTAGGTCCACTCATTCCATATATAAATTTCTTAGCTCTTTACTCATTCTTTGATCTTTAGGACACTTCACTGCATCCAGGTAGAATCTAATATGTGAGCTGAAATGGCCAATGGCTTAACCAACCTGTTAGTCATGGAATCTAATTTTTTTAAGACAAGGTGACTCAATAAAGAGGCATGAGACAAAGGATATCGAGACCTAAATATACTCCTAACACTTTAGAGGATTGAAATACAAATAAAAAACACACAAAAGAGTAATGAAAACAAATTTAACACTAAGAACACACCTAAAAACTAAGGACAAACAAGGGAAGGAACTAAAACAACCTATAAGCTTTTGTAAAACACTTATTTGGAATAAAAAACTAACTAATAAAAAACTAACCTATATCAAATTCATTCCTTCAAGATCAAATGGTAATGCTCTCCAATCATTGTGGTACCTTGATGTAGAGCTATCATATGATGATTTGTGTGAAAATAGACTTTGGCCAATGTGTGACAATCCCCATCTATAGTTATCATTCTCCTAGTCATTTTAAAGAGTGAAATTATCATCTAACTTCAACTTTATGTGCATGGGTTGAGTGAAATGGTCAAGAACCCAATCATACTCCTCCCAAATATTTATACATTACATCATGAGCTTTATCTCCTCTTCATTCAAGGGTTACAACTAATTATATTACTTGGACTTCATGTGGCCAACTATCATAACATCCTTGATGAGATCTTTCTCTTTAAGCTTTGGTTGATGTAGTGGTGAGGAATCTAGGTTTAATAATAAGTCCTCTAATTCTTCCAAAAATGACATCTCATCTTGGTTAATGTATAAACTATAATGTTCTTTTCTACTTCTTTCTTTTACCTATAAGACATTAGGCTGATTACCCACCTCTTTCTCTTGGAGAAGGTCATCACAAGGTTCTTGATCAACTAAGGTTTGCTCATCCTCTCCATCAATATAGATAGTGATAAATCATGAATCTGCTCAAGCATAATATATTCTTAAATTGGTACCTCTAAATCTTCACTACTTTCCTCATCTAAAACATTATCCCACTATTCAATTTCATCACTAAAATATTCCACACTAAGTTGCTCAATCTCACCCAAGAATTATAAACACAAGTGTTGTTATTGGTCTTCCAATGGATTTTTGACATAATTATCAATTTTATTATTATTATGAATGTTACCATCTAATTAGTCTCCTAAGAAAATATTATCTTGTGTTTCATTTGCCTCATGTCTATCTTTTGATCTAATGGAGTATATAGGGGTCAAACTTTAAATCTCTTCTTCATAAACACTAGAAGTGTCTTCTCCAACATGATCTTGAGGATCATCTACACATGACACTATCAATATTTTGAATTATTTCCACTTCATCCAACAACTTGGATAGTTTGTCCATTATAATTGAATGATCCAATTTTGATTTTAGTGTGCTTGATTTCTTTTCAAGAGGGGAGAGGGTGGGTGGGTAGTAGATAACATCAAGTTGCTTGATGTTGGAAAGGATATATTTTCAACTAAGGATCTTGAATGATCTCTTGTAAAGTTTTAGGATTGATGAGGGATGTGAAAAGGGGTAAAAGTTACATGAGTAATACTATATGAAGGACTAATAGGTGAATTTAAAGAACCTAAGAGGCTTCTTGAAATAAATTTGATAGCTCCTTTTCCTTCCTTATCCTTGTTTTCAAGGGTGGGAATAATGAAATTAGGGTCCATGCATAAAGAAGGCTTCCAAGTGGGTATCATCTCAGGTTCTTTGGTAGTTATAGGATCTAGAACATAATTGGATTACTTTGGAGAAGGAAGGTGAAACCAATCTACCTTCTGGGTGGTTGGAGGAAGATGTTGAATGTGGAACTTAGAGAGTGGATCAAACTTGATTTTCACCTCCACACCATATTCCAAATTACACACCATATGAGATAAGTCTTTGAAAAATCACCCTCCAACCTTATTCCTTAAGTCATTACCTTAAAATAAGGTAAAATGAGGCAATGAATATACTATAATAAGGTCTTTTAAAACTAAAAATTTGAGGTAGGCATGAAAAGTGAGTTGGATGTTTCTAAAAATTCCAAATGTTAAGCATGGAATATACTAAGAGGGGGTGAATCAGTATATTTATCTTATAAAACTTTCCCTTAATCAAACATTCAAGATATGCAATAAAAATTAAATAATAGACATCACACAAGAAAGAGAGAGACACCAGATATAACGTGGAAACCTAATGTGGGAAAAACCATAGAGAACAATCTCAAGTATATTAGTGAAAACAAACCCACATGAGCACCATACCCCTTTGCCAAGTACCAACCTCAGCTATAATTCATGAGCACCAACCCACATGAGCTTCAAACCCCTTTGCTGAGTACCAACCTAGCTATCATTTGTGAGCACCAACCCACATGAGCATCGTCCACTTTGTGTAAACCACACACCTATCTCTCGATGTTTCTAAATCAACAAATGATAGTTCAATACAACATCTCTTTCCTCTCTCTCACCTTTGCTCTTCTAAGCTAGAAAATATAAAATCAAATTAACCTCTCACACTCATATTACAAATGGATACTCAGGCCTTTATTTATAGCTTTCCAAATGACCTTTGGCCTCCCCCCTTTGTGACCTTTCAATCCTCATGGAAAATGGTGCTAATCTTGGATGACCCTTGATATCCAAGCATTTGAAAAGTCATGTGGTGACCCTTCATGACAAAAGATGTCCTTCCTGCTTTTGTCTTTATCTTTGGTGACTTTTCGTATTCCTTAAAGTGTCCCTTCATTAGAAATTCGCCCTTACTCTTTTGTCTTCACTTGGTGACTCTTGGTATTCCCTAAAATAACTCTTCATGGGAAAATGCATCCCATCCTTCTTTTGTCTTTACTCTGTGGCTCTTCGACTTCTCCATGGGCCCTTATTTTGTCTCATATGCAACCAAAAATATATTCATTAATATTAAATAAATATTAAATCATATTAGCCAAGATAAATAATATTAAATGCAATGGGGCCTTTATTATCAATAATGCTAAACCTTTGACATCAGTGACAATATTTCCAACAATCTCTCCCTTTGTCATTGATGGCAACCTCAATCCTGAAACTACCACATCCTGTCACCTACACATACTATCATATGAAAGCACACAATAAATCCCCCTTACTGTAACAACCTGTACCTATTTCTTGTACCTATTTTCTACACCTGTACCTATACCTATTATTCTCCCCCTTTGATGTCAATGGCAAAGGTCCTACCTGGAGCTAACACTTAGCTCCCCCTCACTTAATTTTGAACCTCAATGGCAAGAAGTAAGGGAAGTTACTTCCAAGTTCTCTCACAGATACTCAAATGTGTCTTTTGGTAGTGCCTTTATGAAAATATCTACAATATACTCTATAGTACTAATATATTCCAACATAACCTATTGATCTACAACCTGCTCTCTCAAAAAGTGATATCTAATGGGAATATGTTTTGTTCTTGAATGCATCACTGGATTTTTTGAAATATTTATGGCACTTGTGTTATCACAAAAAATGGAAATAGGTTCATCATACTTTACCTTGATATCTTCCAAAGTTTGCTTCATCTAAAGCACTTGAGTACAACATAATACTACTGCAATATATTCTAATTCAGCTATAGAAAGTGATACTGAGTTCTACTTCTTTCTTAGCCATGATACTAAGCTATAACCAAGGAAGAAAGCTCCTCCACTTGTACTCTTTCTATCATCTAAGCACCCTGCCCAATCTGAATCTATATAAGCAACTAAAGTGAAATCTTTACCTATGGGATACCATAATCCATAATCCAATGTCCCTTTGATATATCTAAATATTCTTTTCACCAATTAAACATGACTATCTCTTGGAGATGACTGATATCTTACAACCATACCTATTACATGCATGATGTCTAGTCTCGATGCTATCAAATATAAAAGACTACCAATCATAGATCTATACAAATATTGATCTATAACAGTTGAATCTTCATCCTTGCTCACCTTATTTCTTGCACACATAGGTTTGCCAACTGGGACACAATTCTCAAAACCAAATTCCTCAACATTTCCTTGGCATATTTACTTTGAGATATAAAAATTCCTTTATTTGATTGAGATATTTGTAACCCTAAGAAAAATAATAATTCTCCAAGCATAGACATCTCAAATTCTTTTTGCATTCTATCAAAAAATTCTTTTGTCATATTTTCAATATTTCCTCCAAAAATGATATCATCAACATAAACCACAACAATCAATTGATGCTTACCTTATGTTTTGATGTAAATATTACTATCAACAAATCCTCTCTTGAATCCTTATTCTTGCAGGTACTTATCAAGTCTTGCATACCAAGCTCTAAGAGCTTGTTTTAATCCATACAATGCTTTCTCCAATTTACATACATGATTACTAATATTCGAGAGAAAAAACCCCTCAGGCTATTCAATGTAGACCTCTTCTTCAAGATTCCTATTTAGGAAGGAAAATTTGACATCCATCTGAAATCCTTTGAAATTTTTAAATACTGCATATGCAAGAAACATTCTAATAGCCTCTAAACTTGCTACCGGTGCAAAATTTTCTTCCAAATCTATTCCCTCAATCTGAGCATATCCTTTACATACTAATCTTGCTTTATTTCTGGTTACTTCTCCATTTTCATTCAGCTTATTTCTATAAACCCATTTTTTTCCTATCACATTATGATCTTTTGGTCTAGGTAGTAATTCCCAAGTATCATTCTTTTCTATCTAATCTTATTCTTCATCCATAGACTTAACCTAATGCTCATCATGTCTGGCTTCTAAAAAATTTCTACGCTGAATTTTAGATAACAAAGAGAAAATAACTTGTTCAGATTCACTTACCATCATTCTTTTAGTGTGAATTCCTTATTTTATATCCCCAATGATGTCACTTTCATTATGATTTTTCTGAACATATTTGGATGGAGTCTTGGTGCCCTTTTTCTCCTTTTCCTCATCTTCATCTGATTCTTCAAAGCCTTCCTCTTCAATGATTTTAGGAATGTCTACTGGATCACTGATCTTTTATGTTCCATCTTCTTCTATCCTAACACTTACACTTTCAACAATTTTCTTGGTTCTTTTGTTATAACATTTATAAGCTTTACTTTTGCAAGAATAACCAAGAAATATGCCTTCATCTACTCTGGATTCAAACATACCAAGTTTTTCATCGGTTCTCTTTATGAAGCATTTGCTACCAAAAACTCTGAAATAATCAACTATTGTTGGTTTGTCTTTCCATAGCTCATAAGGAGTTTTGTCACTGTTGACTCTTAATAGAGCTCTATTCTAAATATGCACTACTATACTGATTACCTCTCTCCACTATTTATTTTCTATCTTGGATTCATTTAGCATTGTCCTCGCCATCTCTTGAGCTATTCTATTTTTCCATTAAACTAATCCATTTTGTTGTGGAGTTCTTGCTACTAAATACTGTCTCTTTATTCCATGATCTTCACAAAACTCAATAAATTGATTTGACATGAATTCTCCTCCTCAATCTGATATTTAACACTTAATCTTCATATTAGTTTCATTTTCAACTAATGCTTTAAATGCTTTGAACTATCTAAAAGCTTTTGATTTTTTCTTTAAAAACATTATCCAAGTCATATGTGAAAAATCATCAATAAGCAACCTAAAATATTTATCACCTTGAGTACTTTGAGTCCTCATGGGTCCACATAGATCAGTGTGAACAAGCTCTATCATCTGAGTGGTAGAGTACTCTTTTGTTTTGAACCACCTTCTAGCTTGCTTCCCATGCTGACAAGGTCCAATAAGGGTGTTAGATGGCTTTGTGATCATTGGAAGATTCCTAACTGCTTGCTTTTTGAAAACTTTGACAAGATTATCAAAATTTATGTGCCCCATTCTCCTGTTCCATAGCCAACTTTCTTCAATCTGACTCAAACAACATTTTTGACCTTTGATGTCTGATAGCATATATAAGTTATTACCTATTCTCTAAGCATCTGCAATTAATACATCTGAATCTTTTCTTCTAATTTCACAACCTTCTACATAAAACTTTAGTGTGTGCCCCTGATCACACATTTGACTTACACTCAAAAAATTATGCTTAAGACCTTCTACATATAAAACATTTTCAGTTTTAGTTCTACCATTATCTAAACTTAGTGTACCTTTTCTGGCAATTTTGGCAGTAGTATTGTCCCCAAATTTCACTGTGCCACCATTTATCTTCTTCATGGTTATGAAATTGCACTTGTCTCCTGTCATGTGCCTTGAACATCCGCTATCAATAAACCATGGCTTTTCTTCATTTCTTGCATGCAAAGATGTCTGGACCAACATAGAACCTTCAGATTATTTCTTCTGCCATGTCTGAACCTTTTTCTTGATGAATGGAGCCCTAAAACTCTGGTCCTTCTTGACTGACTTGAACACACTTCTACAATACTGAGCTATGTGTCTGAATTTGTTACACTTGTAACAAATTATGGTCTCTTCATCAAAGCTTGATAGAGGAGCAAAAGAGTTATAGCTTCTACTTGACTCTACATGACCTTCATTTTCCTTATTTTTGAGATTGTTAGCTGTTTTTCTACATTCTAATTTATTTTGACCATATCTATTACAATAAAAATAGTAACCATAAAAATAGGACCTATTTATGAATCTTTGACCTGATTGCCATTTATAGCTTTGTTCCTTCCAGCCTTCTTTGTCCTCTATATTATCCATTCCTTCCCTTCTTGATTCTTTATTTGTAAGAGCTTCAACATAGCTCTTCTTCTTTTCAAAATTGATACTTGTCTTATCTGAGATTGCCTTTTGGCTTTCTAATATCTTATTCAACATATTAGTGCTATTCTCAAATTTTGAATCATTGACTATTTTATTATTGACTGCTTTCTCAATCTCTTCTTTTAAAGAGGCAATTTTAGTAACATACCTTTCACATTCTTTTTTTGATATTTCCAACTATGCCATCAGATCTTCAATTATCTCCTTTGACTCCTTGTCATTTTTCTCGATTTGATGCTTTAATCTTTGATTTTTCTTTTCAAAAAATTTCAACTTTTTTAAGGCACACATGAGTTCTCCTTCCATATTCACTTTGAATTCATCATCTTCTTCTTTTTGATCAACTATTCTTTTACTTACAGAGGCACCTTTATGTATGGCCATCTTGTGTTTTCCTGATCTACCTTCAAGCTATAAAACTTTTCAAAAAGGAACCTACTCTGATACCAATTGTTAAGCACATAATATACTGAGAGGGGGGTGAATCAATATATTTATCTTATAAAACTTTCCCTTAATCAAACATTCAATATATGCAATTAAACTTAAATAATAAACATCACACAAGAAAGAGAGAGACACCAGATATAACGTGGAAACCCAATGTGGGAAAAACCATGGAGAACAATCTCAAGTATATTAGTGAAAACAAACCCATAGGAGTACCATATCCCTTGGCCAAATACCAACCTTAGGTACAATTCTTGAGCACCAACCCACAAGAGCTTCAAACCCCTTTGCCAAGCACCAACCTAGCTATCATTCGTGAGCACCAACCCACATGAGCATCATCCACTTTCTGTAAACCACACACCTATCTCTCAATGTTGCTAAATCAACAAATGATAGTTCAATACAACATCTCTTTCCTCTCTCTCACCTTTGCTCTTCTAAGCTAGATATTACAAAATCAAATTAACCTCTCACACTCATATTACAAATGGCTACTCAAGCCTTTATTTATAGCTTTCCAAATGACCTTTGTCCTTCCCCCTTTGTGACCTTTCAATCCTCATGGAAAATGGCACCAATCTTGGATGACCCTTCATATCCAAGCATTTGAAAAGTCATGTGGTGACCCTTCATGACCAAAAATGTCCTTCCCACTTTTGTCTTTACCTTTGGTGACTTTTCATATTCCTTAAAGTGTCCCTTCATGATAAATTCTCCCTTACTCTTTTGTCTTCACTTGGTGACTGTTGGTATTCCCCAAAATGACTCTTCATGGGAAAATGCGTCCCATCCTTCTTTTTTCTTTACTCTGTGGCTCTTCGACTTCTCCATGGGCCCTTCTTTTGTCTCATATGAAACCAAAAATATATTCATTAATATTAAATAAATGTTAACTCATATTAGCCAAGATAAATAATATTAAACGCAATGGGGCCTTTATCATCAATAATGCTAAACCTTTGACATCAATGACAATATTTCCAACACCAAATACTTTCATGGGAGACCCATTCCATTATAATCAATGTCAAGTATAGGTTCATACCTCATATTTAAAGTATCTGCTACTAATTTAAGAATAATGGAGAGATTTGCCTTGTCATTAAGTGAAAAAATTATGGACCAAAAAATCTCCTATGACCAAGGAAGAAAGAAAACGGGGATGGGATAACCAATTTAGCTAACTTTGGTTGGTTTATATGAGTATTTTGGTGAGGGATAAGAATTTTAAATTATCTTCTTTTCTATTATCTAAGTCTCTCATATAACCTATCTCTTTATTTTTTTAATCTCTCAATTTTTGAATGTAGATAATCAATATTTGGTGTAGGTGGATTGTAAGAGGTAGAAGGTTGATAGTAGGACTGGTCATGAGGATGAGGAGGTTTCCATGGAGGTAGAAGGGATTAAAAATATGGTGGATAGTCTTGTTAATATGGAATATGTGGATTATATGGGTCATATGTGTTATGGTAAGGTGGGTATGAGGGTGGAAAGTAGAAATCTTCCTCATAAGATGCCATGGCTCCTTATGCAATATGTGAATTGAATCAATAACCATGACAAAACCTTATTACCTCTACAACCATGAAACTAATAGTTTCCATAAACTTGAGGTTGATTGAAATCCTTACAAAGATTCTTGAATTCGCCCAAGATGACTACATATGATGTTGTTGATGTCTTTAGCTTCTAGATTCCCTCAAATGTCTTCAGACTATGCTTCAAGTGATTTGAAAATGATCCCACCAGACATGCTAGAACTATTATCTATCTAGATAGCACCCTAATAGGGGTCAAATTTATTATAGTCTAAACTATTCTTAGACTAACATGGTAATGGTCTAAGGATGTGGGATGTCTATATCTAGACCAGACCTCTAGGATTTTTTATGAGGTTAGCTCGTCAGATTTTATAATTTGGACCTTTGTTTCTAAAACCTAGAATTTAGTTGGGGTAAAAAGAGTTAAGATATTTTCACAAGGTAAAACATATTGTAAAAGGTGGTGGTGCACCATGAATATTATCCATCCACTAATACTTAAGCCTCTAAAACACTAGTGAGATAGAAACAAATAATGAGATCTATGACTCCAAATTCCTACCATGCATCAAAATTTCATGTAGAGGTTCATCAAGTGAGAAAAAATTAAGGGAGGTGATGGAGAGGCCTAGTTCAAAGAATTAATCTAGTAAAACATGTATACTATTAGCTTCAATAAAATGATATCAAACACTAATCATAACCTTCGTAACTATATAATCTACCAACTAGGTGAGATCAGGCCTTTGCAAGAGAGAAGGCTCTACCACTTATAAAAATCAAACTGAGATGAACACACTAGGCTAATATATGAAATCTAAAAATAGTCATATTAATTATCTCAAGAAGTTACAAGGCTCAATCTTGGTAGAGTCTAGTCGTGCCCAAGAGAGGGATAAAAAATAATAACTCAAAGGATATATTTATATAAAAAAAGGAATAAAGAGAGAGGGATTTTTGGTGTTAAAAAAGGGGATCAAATGAGCTCAAACCCATTTAAAATTTTATTACAACTACCTCCAGAAATCAAGTTTACTCAAACCCTTGCTAATTGATGTAGGTCATTCCAATTAATTGCATCATTACATTATTCTCTCTATGTTGCTCCATGCTAACTGTAATAGTGGGATCAAGTTGTTTCTAGCTAGGTCTAGGTATCAATGTAGTTACAACACTCAGATCCATCATTTATAATCATGTCTTATTGAAAAATACTTCTAACTGGCTATTGATGCATGCCAACCTAGAGAGAGGAGTCATTTTCATGTAGCTTGATTTGGTGATTAATTAATTTAAGTGTGTTTACTTTCACTTTCCATACCATATACCACTTGTTACTCATTATGAGGACCACATTCTCATACCTTGAAACTAATAGAGATGCGTTGTTTGATCCCAAAATATCCACTCCTAACCTAATCTAGATCATGTGCAAGCTTGGTTCCATTCATGATTATTCACCTTGGTTGAAAATTGACCCTTTAACCTTTTTATTAATCATTTGGCCTCACCTTTTTTCTGATTGGCTATTGAAATCTAGCTCAACTTGTTGACATCTTGAGTCATCCCACTTCATCAATTTTGATCTGCACGATCAAGAGCCAACCATTGATCTTATACCATTTAAATGCACTATTGACACTTGTCATGCACCTATTTGATCTTAAGATTCACTAACCCCTTTGACCTCCTCTCTTCATTAGATCTGAATGTTTGATCAAACACCAACCATTGATCTATTAGAACTCACTGTTTGAAAGCTAATAACTAGTTCATGTTCTTAAAAATGACATCCTCGCTCTTATCAAATGATGTTCATATGACTATCATTGACATTTTCGTGACTTTAAAAATTAATCTCAAATGGAACTTGACATTTGCACGAATGTCTTATGCTTTTTTTACCAACTTTAAAGGCTTGGATCTTGAAGTGTAAAAATCATGGAGATACCAAACTTTCAAGAGATGTTCTTGACGCTAAAAGGAAAAAACCAATTTTATTTGATGGTCTTGAGAGCCTTTTGAGTGAATATATTAAATTCACAAGCTATCTAGTCCATTTGAGCTTATGTGACATCCTATCTAAAAAATGGATAAGTATGGAAATTTGGCAATTATACCTAAGGAGCCAACTTTGAATATGCATAATTTCTATCATGCTTCAATGGATGACCTAAAATATAGCAAATATAAACTAGAGACTAATCTGAGTAAACCCATATGATCACATTTTCTAGATACTATCACACATGTGAGATATGGCTTCATCAATATGCTCACTTGGATTTATTCGAGCTTCTTCAAAGATGGTTAAGTATGAAAATTTGGTATATTTTTCTTGAGAGGCCAAATTTAGGTCTTCATATATTTTGATGCACTTTGGTAGATGACCATAAACTTAACACATATGTTCTTGGAGGTAATGTGAATAAAACCATATGACTAATTCTCTCTCACTCATTTACATAGGGAAATGGTGATGTCAGTAAAGTGCCTACACAAAATTTGTCACTAGGCCCAAGTGTCCCAAAGAACACAACGAAGAACCAAATGGATCCCATGCACTTCTAAGCCATTCCAAGCATTCTTGGCATCCCATAGGGTCTATGTAAATCTAGTCCATGCTTTATAAAATGGAAATTTTCACTTTAAGTGAACTTAAACTATTTCTAAAGATTGCAAGTTGCATGGTCCCTTAGGTCCACACATTCCATCTAGAACTTGATCAACTCTTGCTCCATTATTTGATATTTAGGACATTTTACTAAATCCATGTAGAAGCTTGGTATGTGGGAAAAAATGTCCAACATCTACATCTTTCAAACACTTATCTCATGTGTTACATATGTTCATTATCATCTTTAGAAAACACTGTTATATCATCTAGATAAACCAACATCTCCTCATTAATCAAACATTTAAAGGCCATGTCCATTGCCCTTTGAAAGGTAGCACCAGCATTTCACAAAACAAATGACATATTTATATAATCAAAATTTCACCATTTATTAGTGAATGATGTCTTGAACTAATTATCCTCATTCACTAGAATTTGATTATAAACTAAATATCTAAGAGAGAGAAATGTTGAGAACCTAAAACCACTTATAAAATATGCTCTATTGAAGGTAGAGGATAGTGATCTTTGAGTGACACCCTATTAATATCTTTGAAGTCCACACAAAGTCTTATATCCCATTCTTATTTATAATAGGCACAAGCTTAGCTACCCATGTTGAATGCTTGATAGGAAAGTTAATTTTAGATTCAATAGGTTTAGTGATATCTAATCTCATGAGTTGCTGAACCTTGGGATTTATGGGTCATTTTTTTTTTCTCTAACTAGTTTAACTCCAAATTCTAATTCAATGGATGGTATGCTAGGCTAGGATCAAATCCTTTGAGATATTTATATTCCCAAGCAAATATATCATGAAATATTTTACACGCTTCAATGAATGCTTGTTTCTCTAATGTAGAACATACCTTGCCTAACTTGGGAAGTTTATCTATGAAGAACAAGACTCTTTCATAGTTATCATATTTTATATACATAATCACTTTTTCCTTTTATTTTGATAATTTTAATTTAATATGATCTCTAAGGTCACCAAAAGCTTAGGTATCTTATTTTTCCTTAGCTGCATAATCTGATCACCAAATTATTCTTGGAGTCTCCTTTGATTCCTTGAAGAGAACTCAGCTTCATTTTGAAAGAAGAATGTAATGTGTTTTTCATTGTCAAACACTTTACAAGACACTTCATTACTAGGTACAAAATGTATAATAATGATCTTAATGTGATATTGATTCCCCTCTTCTTTTATTACAGTTGGAGTATCAAATTTAGCTCCTATGGTAACTAGTCTATCAACATGATGATTCTACTCCTTTAGGACTAACTGTATGCTGAATGCATTGAAGTCTTCAAGAAAATCCCATACGCTATGATTATATGAATTAATCAAAGGTTTATTAGAAGCAACCACATTCTTAACCTAATGAAAAACCAATTCACTATCTCCATCTACCTACAAGTTCCTGATTTCCTTTCTTCTTATCCATTGAACGACATGAATTAAACCTTCATACTCAACCACATTACAAGTACAACTAATATTTAATATATATGAAGCATCTTATTGTTGTTTATATGGGTATACCAACATAAAATAAACTCTTTCACCAAATATACTTCTTGAAGCACCAAAAAACATCTTTCAAATCTCATCATCTTCACCCTCTTGTTTGGTAAATAGAGGTGTTGGTATTCTTTATTCATATATACATTACAATCCTAGATAAGTTTCCTCCAAAAATACATAAGGATCATGCTCTTAAATATTGGTACCATATTCATCAGGAAATAAATCAATAATAATTTCAAGCTTTTAGGAAGTACCATCATATACAATATAATCTTTCTCTTCATGAACAACATAGTTCAAATTAGAACTTATCTCAATGTAGGGCTCAATATGATACCTTAGAAGAGACTGAGTCCTTATGGTTACCTTGGCTCCATATCTTGTTTTAAAATCCAAAAAATACTAATTAGCTAATAGATAACCACCTATCTTGTCTATATATTCCCTTGATAGGTAGATTGCAAAGTGAGTTGGAAGGTCAACAACAATTATATATTGAAGAATAGGAAAACTAGGGAAATCATGCAAGAAAAATTTCAAGTTTTATATCAATCCTATCATATTTTCAAGTGTGCCATATATTTGAGTAACTCCTTTTCTATGAGGCTCATACCACAAGCCCAACTTATCAATTACCACTTTGGGCATGATTGAAGTAGAAGCTCAACTATCAACTATGCACTTATGGACCAATTTTTCACCCACTATAGGAGTGAGATAGAATGGTGGAGGATTTTTAGCCCTAGTGGATGGTTAACAAATAGTGTTAAGAACATTTTCAATTAAAACATGACTATTACTTTGATTTGAAGGAGGGACACTAGTAGGGATAGTAGATAACTATTTTTCTAGGAGCTCCTTTAAACTAGGAATATGAAGAACATCCCAAAGGGAAATGGATGTTTTAGTGATTTTCAATGAATAAAAAATGTTTAAAGAAGCCATACCTACTTTTTCTTGGATTCTTGGAGGCAAGGAAGTGCTTGTAACTTGATAAGTTGGAGTGCTTTGAATAGTCCTTCCAACATTCTAATTTAGAAGATGTGCAAAGTCATTTGAGGTTATCACACCTATAATCATACCCTATTACTCTATATGAGGATTGAATGATATTTTAGGAACATTACTATCATCACCTAATTCCTTTCTCTTGGATCTAGTGTTGTTTGCAACAATGGTTCCTTGATTGAGTGCAAAATTGTCCTTAACTAGGAAGTTGTGAAGATATTTGGTTGAAGCTATCCAACTTCACTTGTCTTCATCATGACTTCATCCTTAGCTAATAAAAGAGGATAAAGTCATTGAGAAATAAGATATTTCTCTCCACCTTCACCAACATCAATGAATTGACCTTGATACAAATTTTCACCTTGCACCAAGTTGTTCTGAATCAGTACCATCTCTCTTGCATTGGTGGTAAAGTTGGGGTTATGAACATTGGTAGGATTGTTGAAGTTAGGGTGCCCTTGACCTCTTTCACTCCCTAATTGGTGACCATATTTTTGATAATATGGGTAAGGATTATGATAGTCACTTTTTTGCATATTCCCTTGTCTATTTTAAGATTTTAAGGCTCGTAACTTTGCTTTATAATCAATATTATTTTCTTCCTGCTTGGACTTGGTGTTAACATTGTGAATTTGGGCCACATCTAGAGTATTAGCATAAATATGATACAATGGAGGCATAGAAACCTTAGAAGAAAATAGTCTATCTTGGATGAGACCATTCTCAACTTTTATATCAAGATTATATGTGTCAAGAAGAGTGAAACCTCCCATGGATTGAATCATGATAGCAATTTTAGTACCAATGGCTGTCAAGTAGGTAGGGAACACAAAATTAGGAGGAGGCAATATATTCCAAGTGTTATTAAACCTATCATTAAAATCATGCATTATCTCTTTAGGGCCTCTTTTGATCACATTAAGCTAATTTATGAGAGAAGCATGGTAACTTTCATTTCCAAATATTGAGTTCAACAACACTCAAAACTCATCCCATGATGTGATACATACACCTTATAGAGTCCTATATGAATCAAGAGGTTTCCATCTAAGGGACATGGCAATGAGCCTAATATAAATGTTCCCTTGACTGATGTTATGGAAGCTAAAAAATTTAGAAACGTCCCTAATATGTTCAATTGGTGTAACATGACTTTCAACATTGAATAGGGGCACACCTTTTGTAGCATTAGGAGGGATGGCATCATATACTTGAAGATCATTTAGATTTTCAGTATTAAAGGAAGGGAAGGAATGAGGTCTAGCCATATATTCTTAAAACTCATCAAAATCTTCAATTTTTTCAATTTCTTCAACCTTTTCCTCTCTATAAAAATCTATTGGTTCTCCAAAGGGCAGATTAGGCTAAGGATATTGAACTTATAGGGGAATTCTAGGCTAAATAGGTGGATTAATGGGTTTGAACACTCTACCAGATGATGGCTTAGTGAGAACCATGAATTATGATAATAAGCCTATGAAAAAATAGTGGTATTGAACTAGATTAACCTTGATGGAGTCACCAAATGCTGAATAACACATCAATTTGCAACCGATGTTGTCAAGATCAACACTCACCTTGACAAATTGTTCAAAGAAAATAATTCCATTGGGCATGCCAAAAATATTATCACCAAATATTTCACCCTATAAGAGGGTATTCAATATTATTCCATATTTGGGCAACATGGGAATACTTCTAGGTATGTGGGTGTACCTATAGTGGAAGTGAGCCTCTTGATTTAAGGGCTAGCTCCTTGAATGTATCTTGAATTGATATCACCTATGTTAATGCTTGATCATGGGTAAAATATTCAAAATTTTCTTGAATTGAACATATTCTAATGGTGTGATACATAAATATGTTTTCCATATGACCATCACATTTCATTCACTAAGAAATAAAGCATACAGACTAGTCTCAATGTCCTAAAGGATTCTAACATGAGCGTTTCAATATAGAGGTGAGATATATGAAGCAACACAAGGAAAATGAACTAGAGGGAAATTTTCACACTCTAAATATAATCATACTCTGAAAATTAGCCTAACACACTTGAATAAACTCTATATGACCTGTTAGAATGAAAGTTTCATGCATAAGACATGAAAAGACATGGAAAAACAAAGGATAGAATCACTAAACTTAACAATTCATCACTTTACACACTTGAAAAAGATATTATTAAACTCAAAAAAATATTTATTGAATTATTCTAAGGAAAAATGTGACATCAAACTAGTAGGGCTTCACCGTACTAGGTGTGGTCTCTTTACAAAGGCCAAAATGGTATCAACTTATAGAATTTTAGAGAGTGGAGAAAGAATGAGGTTAAAAGGTCATTATAACACATGTACAATAAAAAAATATTTACATTGGAGGGGTATGGAGTATGAAATATAATCTAAATGATTCCCAAGGAAAACGTCCATATAACCATGACAAACACTCCAAAACAATTCACAGACTCTTTAGCTAATCTTTGTGAAACTAACTTCATCATGGATCATCTCTCAAGAATTTGAAACTAAATTGGAGAGAGTTAACACATATTTACCATCTGAATAATGTTGAAACATTTTATGAACATCATAATTTGTGTTGCTAACTGCTAACTATCTTCTAGACACCTATATTCATCATTTGTAGTCATTCATTGCTTTCTTGGACTTTATTCTTCACATTTGGAAGTCATTGTTCATATCATGTCTTTGACTCAAATTTCATGGAAGCATATTTTTTTTTAAAGAGCTTACTTTGATACATAATCCTCAATCCTTCATATTTTCCCATGTGGCATTCCCTTTCCACATTGTTCATTCAATTATAAACTATGTCTTTCATCATTTTGACATGTACCCTCATCTTTTCTGTCTAGAACCTGATCAAATTTGCTCTATTGATCTTGTTTGGAGTCTCATCGCTCATTGATATAAGGTCTTAATATTAGGACATATTATAGAATTGCATTCAATTTGATCTCTTTGACCTTTAACTCTCACTCGCACCATCGGATCTAGATGTATGTTTGAACACAAACTATTAGATCTTCCTCTATTTGAACTCAAATAGTTAATTCACAAGGCCAAAAATTAACATCCATGTGCCCATATTTGATGTTTATGTGAAAATATTTGACACCTACATATTTTTCATAATTTAAACCCCAATAGTTTTTTGCCATGGCTTAAATTTGACATTCACACACCCATAATTGACATCTATGAACCCATCATTAACATCTACGAGCCCATCATTGACATCCATGAGCCCATCAAAATTTAAACCCTAGTGGTTTATTTGCTAAGTTTTATTTTAACATCCATGTTATTGTCATTTATGTCTATAAGACCATCATTGACATCTGTAAGACTCATAATTTAAAATCTAATATTTTTTGTTGGGGATTTATTTTGATGCTTGTGTGACCATCTTCATCTACTTTTTCAACTTTGAAGACTTATATCTGGAATTAGAAAAAAACATGAAGACACAAAAATTGTAGGGGATTATATTTCCCCAAATATCAACATTTTTATGTGGTCCTTTGGTTCTAATATTCTTTCTATGTAAAATTATAAAATGCACAAGTAACCAACCTATTCATTTCTACGTGATGTCTTGATAATAGTCTAGTTCACTAGGATTGTGCTTGAACTATTACTTGATATTTGAAAGATTGAATGAAAATTTTGAGGCCTATGAAAACTCTTTCCATGATCTTGACTTTTTGGTCACCATGAAAACTTGCTCCTTTCACATATGGATTTAAAATGACCCCTAAGACATTCAATGACACAAGGACTAAACTAGACTATGACCAATGATAAAAACATATGTAATAACATTAAATACACCCTATAGAATTATAAAATAACCCTATATAAGTATTTTACTATAGGGGGTTGACCCATTTTGACTTGTGGTAAAAGTGGTCAGTAATACTATAGATGGATGAGTTTCATGGCATCTTGACTACCTATGAAATGAGAACAAGTGATGGAAGATCTTCCAAGAAAGAAGATACATCCAAAGCTAATAAAAATTCACTAAGTAAAAGGGTAAAGGATGAATATATAGAAATTAATGATTATAATATAAAATCCATATTTGTCAAAAAACTAAGGAAAAGATCAGGGAAGTATAAGGGCAAGTTTCCATTCAATTGCTTTAACTATGTTAAATTTGGTCACTTTTAAGTTAAGTGCCCTGACTAGGATAAGAATGATGATGATGGAGAGAATTATGAACATCATGGTGATGATAAGAATTTATATAAGACTAATAAGAGAAAAAAGAGTTTCAAGAATAATGAAGGAAATAAAGGGTTATTCAAGAACAAGAGAAGTTTCTATATCCAAAAAGATAATAACTCCTCTAATATAAGTGACACTAGTACATATGATAGTGACGATGATAATAATGATCATGATAGAAATGAAACTTTATTCATGTATATATAAATAGACAATGAAGGTTGTTTAAAAGGGAAATTTATTATAAAATATGAAGAATCAAATGAAGAAGAGGTCAAAGTGAACCTTGAGGTAAAATTGGTGAGTGCTCTAGATGAATTAAAGTTCCAAAGAAGGAAGAATACAAAATTGAGATCATTGGTTCAGATTAATGAGGACAAAATTCAATCTCTTTGAATAAAAACTAAGTAACAAAACCAATGAACATGAGGATATCATTAAATAGTTGAAAAATCATATTGAGATTATCATTGCAAGTCTTAAGACCAAGAAGGAATAGTGCATCAAGTTTGGAATAGAAATGGAGTCCATAAAGGAAAAGTTAGATCAGATAATAGTCAAGTTAAAGATACATATTTCTTTTGGAAAGAGCACTAAAGTCCTTGGTGATATTTATAATAGTCAAAGGTCTCCACATAACAAGATATGACTTGGGTTCAAAGAAGACCAAAAAGAAAACAAAGATAGTTAGACATCAAACGACAATGAACCATCAAGAAATGATGGTATTGATAGAGTAAATACCTATGAATAAAATTTCAAACTTGAGACTCAAATCGATTATCAAAAATTTAATAAAATGTGACTCCTTCAAGCGACATCAAAGGTATAGGTTAATCATTCAATATTAGATAAAAAAGGTACGTGGATCCTTTCATTGGTTACTATTTCTCATGAAATCAATATGGACATAGAGCTATGGATTGTATAAATTATGAAAGAATCAATTCCTCATGGAGGAATAGGGTGAATGCCTATTTTAACAATAAAAGAAAAATTATGTGTTATAATTGTGATCAAAGAGGACATATTACAAGGGAATGTAAAATGAGGCATATGAGGAAGATCAAACAAGACAAGAGGTTATATAATGATACCACTAACAAGTAGATCAAGAAGTTCAACCTTGTAGACAAAGTGAAGAAGGAGAAATATACTAAAGGAGAATAATCTATACTAGCTCAGACTAACTTTCACATAGAAGATGAAAACATGAAATGGTATATAGATAGTGGTTTTTCAAGCCACATGATAGGGGATAATAGAAAGTTAATTTCATTAAATAAGAGTGATTTAGGGATAGTGATATTTGGAGATAACACTACTGCCAATATTATTGGCAAGGGTATCTTGATTTTGGACAATGGGAAGACAAAGATAAAGAATGTGTTGTATGTGGAATGTTTGAAACATAAATTGATTAGTGTAAGTAAAATGTGAAACTAAGGACACAAACTAACCTTTCATGATAGAGGACATGATATAAGGAGAGCCAAATTAATAAGGATAATTACCAATGATAAGAGGACTGAGAATAATCTATATGTATTAAATGAGATCAAGAAGGATAGATGATTTATGAGAAAGATGAATGAATGTTGAATATGGAATAGAAGGTTAGGTCACCTAAAATTTGATAATATGGTTAAGATAATCTCTAAGAAATCTATGAAGAATATTTTTAAAATCATCAAAACTATAAACACACTTTGTAAGGCATGTCAACATGGTAAGAAAACTAGAAGAAGGTTCAAGTCTAAGGAGTATTATACTACAAGAATTTTAGATTTAATACACACTAATCTCTATGGACTTAAAATAATCCAAATCATTCAAAGAGATATATTTCATGTTACTCATTAATGATTACACAATAATGATATGGTAGAATTCTTGAAAGAAAATTTATAAGCTCTTGATTATTTCAAGGCATTCAAGGATCTTGTTGAGAATGAGAAGAATGGAAAGATCAAATTCTTAATATTTGATAGAAGAGGAGATTTTTGGTCTAATAAATTTGATAACTTCTATGAGCTTCATAGGATAAGGAGACAATTCTTAGTAGCTAGGACACCTCAATAGAATGGGGTAATGGAAAGAAAGAATAGGACAGTTCAAGAGATGGAAAGAACTATGATAAATGAGTCAAGCATAGCTAATGGATATTGGAGAGAGGAAATAAACACTTTTAATAGAGGAAAAATAAGGATAAATGACAATAAAACACCTTATGAACTATAGAAAGGTAGACCTGCTAATGTAGAATAGTTTAGAGTGTTTAGAAGCAAATGATTCATCAAAAGAGATGAGGAAGACTTAGGTAAGTTCGATTATAGGTTTGATGAAGAAATATTATTGGTGTACTCATCAGTAAGTTCAATATATATATGCTATAATAAGAGGTTGTAGAAGATAGTGGAAAACACCAATGTGAATATTGATGAGACATGTTCTAAGAAGTCAAACTCATAGCCAGAGGATACATAAGAGAATTTGGACTTCAAGAATGAAAAAGAAATAATAGAGGTAGATGAGGAAGAAGAATTTGAGGAAAGACAAGAGTCAAAAGACCCCTCAAGATAGATTCAAAAAGACCATCCTGAATGACAAATCATTGAAAACACGGATGTAGATATGCAAATAAGAAGAAGGATGGTAAGTAACCTAAATCAAGAGAATATTTCTCTATTAAATTTTATTGAACCTAATAACCTTTTAGAAGAAAGGACATACAAGTTTTAGATAGGTGATATGATTTAGGAGTTAGACCAAATAGAAAATAATGAGACGTTGGAACTAGTACCTAGACGTAAAGATAAGAATGCCATTGGCACAAAATGGGTATTTAGGAACAAGTTGAATGAATATGGAGAATTCATTAGAAATAATGCTATATTGGTATGAAAGGGGTATTCATAATTTGAAGGGGTATATTTTGAGGTATCCTTTTCTCTAGTAGCAATATTCAAGGCTATTATATTGTTTCTAACATATGCAAGATTCAAAGGGTTCAAGGTGTATCAGTTAAATGTCAAGTTAGATTTTATGAATGGGAACTTGGAAGAGAAGGTGTACATAGAGAAAATCAAAGGTTTATCATTATTAGGTAACAAGACTATGTTTGTATATTTAAAAAAGCTTTTTATGGTCTAAAAATAGCTCCTAGATCTTGGTACTCTAGATTGGACAAGTATTTATTAGACCAAGGATTCAAAAGAGGAGTTATAGATAGTAATTTTTACATAAAGACATAAGATGACCATCCATTAATAGTAGTTGTCTATGTGTATGACATCACATTTGGTGGAAATAGTGAGAATATGACTAAGGCCTTTTCATATGTGATGGAGAAGGAGTTTGATATGTCCATGTTAGGAAAACTACCATTATTTCTTGGGTTATAAATCAATAAATAAAAAAAGGTATATATAAACTCCCAATACTTAAAACCATGTCTAATTTTTAGGGATAAAAACTTATAAAATTTTTGAAAGTGTAATGGGATGATCTTACCTTGGTAACCCCCATTTGATGATTCATTATTATCTATGTATCTAATAATATGAGTAGGTATATAAATCCAAGCGTACTTCTCCCATCTAGTATGAATGTTTAGTTATGCTCCTTTGCTATATCTATGCAACTAATAATTTGGATTTGATAGTTAAAAATGATTTTTTAAAATTAGATTTGGTATGATTTAGAATTGGGTTTTCATTGATCTTGATGATTTATTCACAATTTGGGAATAACATATCATATTATATTAGTGCATGATAATGTATATATTTGTAACAATTAAGTTACAAATCCCCCATTAAGTGAGTTATTTATTTGTATATATATGAATATAATTGGGTAATTTATCTACCATCGACACATTAAGAAGATGGGCCAATCATAAGGAATTATTTAATTTTTAAAACTATTTGTTTTTGAAATAGGATCAATACCATCATGATTAGGTCAATATCAACTAGCGAGATAGATCAATTTAATGTAACTAGCTCATAATAGGAAAATAAAAAATTAAGGTCTAGAGATGTATGTACATGATAATAAGCATTAATGAAATAGACAATGAGGTTTATGTAGGTGTGTAATAGCTTAAAATAAGGATCAAACTCATAATAAAACATCTAAGTGTGAGATAATGGTGAGTTAGGAACAAATTTATGTGTGAAAGTCATGCATGGTAAATGTATGTCAAGCTTATCATTGTAAAAGTACTTAATACCATATTTTAATATATATAGTTGTAAGAAAACATGATGGAAGTTAATTACCTAAATATTAAAATGGAAATAGTTTAAAAATATTCTAATATACCAATTGAACAATATAGTTGGCTAAAAATGCCCTCACAACTAGATTTCAAATTTATAATTATCTAGTTTTTACCACTTCCCACTTTTTAAATTAGCTCAAAGTGATATTTTGTAAGATGGTTTAGATTAGGATTTCAAGTGAATATTATATATCATAAATATATTAGTGGGGATAACCCAAAAATGTGAAGTTGAAATTTTAAGACCTTATTAATGAGGAACAACTCTCATATAAAAGTGGCATTTCCAACTAATTTGATTATGAAATTCACATATTAGTCCCTTGAGAAGTCGATGTCAATGCAACAATAAATTATAAAGGCTGAAATATATATTTTAAGGTAATTTAATACCATATAATATTATACAAGGAAAACTTATAAAAAGGGAAATTATGTAAGAATATTTGGCAACACTCCTAAGTGTGTGAGAATGTGAACTCCTAGGCATGATGAATTTTTAAAATAAATCTATTAAAGACATATTGATTTCATTTCAAGATGTCAAGTTGATATAATTTCAAATATATTGGACTATGCACTCTCAATTTCATTCTCCTAACTATAATTAACTCAATGTTTAATAAGAATTTTATTTATTTTGGTGACTAAGTTGAGTTAGAACAAAAATACGGGGAGTTTTTGGTGGATCTAACTTTCCTTATTATTAATGGAGTGAACCTATAAATGATGCATGATTACAATTATATGTATTTAGTCAATGACCTTATTGATAAAATGAGAGATAATATTTAAGGATACTTTTTTATTTCCATGCTTAAGTACTCTTGTTATTTTAGTTATAATTACTAGGAAAACTTGAACATGCTTAGAAGATGTTGGTCATATTATGTGATACTTATATTTGAGCTTATTTCAGAGTTTGAATTATAAAATATATTATTTTTCTCCCATTAATCAATTCTATAATATTCAAATGTAGATGTTTAACTTTGTTTAGAAGCATACTAGGAAGTGAGAACTATGTTCCAAATGAATACAATTATTTAAGTAAATGCATTATATTTAATGTGGATATTATTTTTTTGGATGTAAATTTTAGATTGAAAAATTTATATAATGATATTGTAAAAGATATTTTATCACAACCTAAAAAATATTAAGTCTAAAGCTGGAATGAGAGTAAACTAGGTGTTGCATGTAACCATACATATTTGAAGGTGGGAAAACTATATGAAGGCATTGCTTGTGACTAATTTTTCAACCATCTCCAGGTAAATGTGTCCCCAAAATAAAATGTTAAAAGTGATCGAGTTATGATAATTAAGATGCATATCCTATCCCCATTTTGTCATATGGAGACAATAAATTAATGGTTGAAACCATATTCTCTTGATAAGATAATTTAGTGGGAGAATATTTAGCGGCTTCACTTAAACCATGAAAAAATATTGCATGTGATTACACTATGAAATTAGTATTTTCATGAGGATCAATAAATAATTTCCTCCATGACTATTTTATGTGATCAATGCTTATCTTCACTGTTGAATATCACAACTGAATAACTTGAATCTAGAAATGGCCATTCAAATGGGTTGGAGTGTTTTTAAAGTGTCTTTAGGTTTGTTTTAGGGATCCAAGGGATATAAGGGCCTAGATTTAATCCATTCAGTGGGTATTTTAATTTTCCATACAATTTATTTGGGAAATATGGATTTCATCAACAAAGAAACTAAAATAAAAGTGTAGACCTAGATGATGGTGGAATTAATAATTAATTACTAATTAAATGTCTTATTTTTTAAGACCATTATATTATGTTTTAATGACTCTAATAAGGTTAAATTATTTAGAGATATATTATTTAATTAATTTAATTGGGAGTAAACTGGGGCTTGCTTAGCCTAGAGCATAACACTCATTATTCTCTTACTTTTGTGGCCACTATATAGTTTAAATATTTTTACTATTTTCTATCATGTGAATGATACCTATCCTAATATTGACAATATATTATGAATTGAAATTAATCCAATAAATGCATAAAATAAATATGTCACCTAAGAATTAAGCCACCAAGAGAATGCAATACACAAGTTGTTATGTGGGGAAATTGAATCAATGGAATAAAAATATAAGTGCATTAAGAAGGATTACAAAAATATTCTCAAATTAAAATATTAGAATAAGAAAAGAGAATGAAAAATATGAACCAGATTTAAGCCATAAGTAAGTTTCTAAAAATTTTCCTGTGTGGAATGAGAGAGGAGATAACTAATTAAATAGAGCTAGAAAGAAAGAGGAGTTACTTGCACAACATTTTTAGTGTGTGATAGGTATCTATAATTTTTATAATAGTTTTAGTATGTGATAAGTGTCCATAATTTGTATAAGGTGAGTGAGGAGTATGTGACAAATGTGAATGCATTTACATGTGATATGTAAGTCCAAGATTATATAAAAAGAGATAAAATAGGTGTAACACCTTAAGAAAAGTAAATTACATGAATTAAAAATTCATGTAATAAATAAAACTATTATCGACACCCAAATTTTGTCAATAAAAAACAAGTATTGTGTCTTTTTAAGAATTTATATTGAGAGGCTCCTAGTTCTGAATCAAGATCGCATTCGTGCATGTCATTTTTAGTCCTATGTCTCTTCAATCATTCTTTCACAATGTCTCTTCAATCATTCTTTCACATTGATGTTCATTGTATGTTTTCAAGTGTTATTCTTCCTTCACATTCCTTATCTTAGTCACAAGGATCCATATGCCATTTATTCCTTTATCTAATTCTTTAGTTTTTAGACAAGGTAGCCCTATTTAGAAAAACCCATTTTTATAGGTTGTGTGAAGTGGTTGACCTTATGTAGCATACTTTTTGACAATTTTTCCAAATCACATTTCATTTGGATATCTTTTTATGACCATTTTATTTTTCTTTCAGTTGGTTCGTGCGTCAATGATTTTTTGAAATATAAAAATGAGGGGAATTTTATTTATATATTTCATAATTCATTTTACATCTAACATTTATTTATCTAGCAAAGAAAATAATATAAATTCACATAAATAGTGAGCTCTACATCTAAATAATTATTTGAAGTTTATAATATACATCTAGATTGTATGCTTGGACAAAGAGGAGGGCTTATGGGAAGTGAATTTAAACTTACATTTGCATATGATCTAGTCATGCACACAATCAAGGAAGGAACACATCATCCTGACATCCCTATTTTGGGCTATGTACATAGTGTTCATTCACATGGGGTTTATGAGGCTAGCTTATTGATTCCCACTTCAATATTTCTCCCTCTTTTTAGTTTCATTTCTATTTGGTTTGTGTTTAGGACATTGATAGGATGTTTTTAATGAAGTATAAAAAAACACATGTCATCATGCATGATTGTAAGTCTATGATATGATGAAACACATATATAGATAGATATACACATATCCCCAATTTTAGGTTTTGTTACATAAATAACTAAAACAACAATGCCCCATTTTGACACTGAAGTATAACACTCTAGTCTAGTTCTAATTAAATTTTCCTATTGGAAAAACAATCACATCATAAAATCTAAAACAACCCTAGTCAAAACACAGTCACCTACAATATGCATTTCTTGAAAATAAATAAATTTCTCATTCCTCTTTGTGCTTCTGATTATACCCTAATTTGTCATATCAATGATTTTTTGCAAGGTATATGTGTATTTGAATGATTATTTGATAGTTCATCTACCTTACTCAACTATATTTTTAAAATAGATTAGGGTAGATGCAAGATAATGGGGGACAAAAGGGGGGGTATAAAGCGACACTTTTTTTCTTAAAATAATAATAGGTGAAGTTGGAGAGAATGTTAGAGACACTTCAAAAAATAAATTGACAATGGCATAAGAACATAAATTATGATATTTTTAATGTTGTTTCTAAATATATAATTTTTTATAATACCTAGATGATAAATGTGTGTGAAATACATGCATTTATGACAATAGGTTGGTCATTTTTTGTGAAAAGATAAGGAGATTGCATGTGTACGAACACACTTTTTTTGATTAAACAAAGTAATTTTTGTATGAAACTTCATATATCGATAGTTGAAATGTTGAATATTGTTGAAAATATTTTTTTATTAATTTTTTATTATATATATAATTTTTAAATAATTTTATTATTTAAGATAGATATAAAATTGAAAATGCAAGTGTACAAACATAAGTTTTTGACTTTAACTTCATGAAAATAATTTTTAAAAAAATCATAGTTAACAGACAATGTATAGATTGTTGAGATATAAGTTTTATAAGATTTTGATTAATATTTAAAAAATTATAAGATAATTTGTGATGATATGTATATAGTACATAACGAGGTATGGTATGTATAAAATAAGTAATAATTATAAATAATATTCTAAAATTAAAAAAATTATATATTCTAAATCTACACTTTTTCGTCTACAAACCCATGTTATTATTTTTTAAAAATAATGAAAGTTGTCTAATTAGATGTGTTGACAAACACAAAAAAAGACTCCTAATTTTTGTAGAAACTAAGTGGATTGCTCCATGACTAGTTTCAAGCTAGGTTCGGAACTCCCCAAGCCTTTAATCAAGGAAAATTTGGAGGAAAAATAAAAATAAAATAAAAAATTGAAATGTTGAAAGGGTGCATGCCCTTTGTAGAGACATTTTTTTTCTATTTTTTACAATTAAAGCTAGTTTGTTTTGTGTTTAAAGATGTGTATGTGTTTTTTGTTTAGTTTTATTTCTCTATAAAATCTGAGGTGGTTGTTTTTGTTCACTTGTTGAGTTTTTATTTGTGTTTTAAAGGATATATTTAGTAAAATAGGCTATTCATTTATGCATATTGATAGACCCACTAATTAAAGTTTATTTTCTAAGTTGAGAACAAGGTTGTTAATAAGATTCCAAGGCAATGATAACAAACTCTAAGTATAATACATCTAAAACAAATGGATCAAATTAAAAACTATAAAAAAAAAAGGAATTGAAGGTGAGAACAAGATTAAAAATTGAAGAACTTCATGACTACAAGAAAAGTTGATAGTTTGCCAATATATAATATGGGTCTATGCAATCAAAATAATCATTTTCTTGTGAATAAAAGGTGTGTTGTTACTTAATTTTTTTAATTCACAATTTTATTGAATGTGTGAATGAAATCCAACTTAATTTGAAGAAAAATTATAATTGATCAAAGTTTCATGTTATTAAAACCTTCTAAATCATATTTTTTATATATCTATAGTCACTTGTAGTCTCTTGTATCACATAGAAAAAGTTTCTTGAGTTTGTTTAGAATTTAAAGAAGTTGATAGAGGTATTCAATAATATGTTACAAGTTTTATTTCTTGAAAATATTCTTTAATTTTTATTAATAATAAATTTGAAGCTATTAGGCTTTGTGTGTAGAGTCAAACCTTAGAATAGGATTTTAGATACAAATAGAACCGTAACTTGCATATGAACTAATAGGATGTCCTAAAACTTGTAGGTAATTTTTTATATAAGGTTTTTAATGTATTATAATAGGTATTATTCTCAAACTCACCTTGTTCTAAAAAATAAGAGGATCATTTTTTGATCTACTTATAGATAGTCATATGAAAGCTTAGTCAAGAGAAACTTCAAGTGTTTTACTTTGTTGATTGAGAATAAACCTATTATAAAGGTAAAATGTTATTTTGTAAAAAATATATAATACCTAATTAAAGTTATTCAAATAATTTTGGAGTTAATCCAAGTCAATATCTTTCCAAGTAAGCAGATTAGGCCATCCAGACCTAAAGAGTAGAGTGGCCATTGAAGTCTAATTATTAAGAAAACAATAAAGGAAATTGGTTTCTCATCCTCAAATATAGTCTCCAAATATATTAATAAATATTTATAATAATCCTTTTATTATCTTATATTAATAACACCGTTTTAAGACCAAACATTCCTATACACAATATTGTAACAATGCTTAGGACTCAGTGAATGTTTTAGGCACTTTGGTGATCTAATTGGTATTTTGAGCTTGTGTAAAGACACCTATGAGTCTTGTATCATTATATTGATATTTTAATTTAGTTTTTGAAGTGAGTGGGTCAAAACAATAAGGTAGTTGTAGACTTCTTTGTATCAAGTCCTTAAAAGGTAGGTTTTGGCCTAATAGGCCTATAAAGGGTAGAGTTATTGTCATCTGAGTTTTGAGTTGGACATATTCATGCACTAAGAATATTGAGTCAAATAATTGGTGAAACTCTCATAGTATAATTAAAAGAAGTGAGGATGTAATATTGATTGCTTTAGGAGTCAAATAATGATTTTTATTGAAGATAGATTATTGTCTTGGGACTGAGTGTACCCTATTTTAAGTCATTGAAACTATATTTTGATAAAAAAAATAGGTTAAGAAGTAAAGAGATAAACCTAAATAATAAGGTCATTACTCTTTCAATACCAACAATCAGAAGACATTTTATGATAGACCAACAGATAGTTTATGGTTAGGAAAAAACCTAATTGAAAGTAAGTTTATAGAGGACCTTGAAGTAGACTAGGTTAAGTGTAACACTTACTTTGATACTAGTAGGGAATAGTAAATATCAAGATATGGCTTGTGTATTTAGGTAGGGCATACTCCTTTAGATCATGATATGGCTCAATTATTTAATCAAATAGGGCATACTCAAGTAGATAAAGTAGGTAGGGAAAACTTAAGTAGTTAAAGTAGGCATGTATTCCTCAATTGTATAGGTATATTACATACATAACATGAGTTAAATCCTCATTTCTCATTCTATCTTTTGATCCTAAAATTCTAAAAACTAAGTATTGGATAGAATGGAATTTAAAAAACTAACTTCCAAATGCTAACTCCTACAACTTTGTAATTAATTTTAGAAGATGCAGAATGGCCCTAATTTGTCATAATTAGTAAAATAAATTTAAAGTATAATAATATAAAATATAATATAAAATTAAATGTAAACTTATACTTACAAAAATAAACAAACAATCAACAATACAACAAAAATAACAACCTCAGATTGCACACAGAAAAAAAACAACAAAAAACACACATATGTCTTCAAACATAAAAAAACTAGTTATAATTGCAAAAAAATAGAAAATAAAATGTCTTTGAAAAGGGAATACTCCCTTTAGAGTCTAAAATCCATATGCCCTGTTCAGTCCAAAGGGTGTACACCCTTTAAGGTTGGGACTCACACTTTTGGGTTTTGCATTGGTTTAAAAAAAAGGGAGTATGCCCTTTACAAAAAACATTTTCTATTTTTCATTATGTCATGTTTTTTATCCCGAATTTTTGCATCTACCCATTAAAATCCCTTAATCTCTAAAAAATTGACTAAACATATTGGTAAACCTACTTTGTTTATTGATTATTACCAAACCCTAGTATTTTCCCCTATGATTTCCTTCTAAAATTTTTATTCTAGGCTTTCAAATTAAATTTTGATTTCCCCTCTCATGTGGTATTGTTTGAAAATTCTATTTTCCCTCTCTTTTAATATTCTTATTTTACTATTTTTTAATTTTAAAATGGATAAAAATGAATTTATTCCTCCTCACCTTATTGATATGCTCATTTTTATTACTTATGATTATAATAAAGAACAAATAAATTACCAATATTTTGTGTTATATACCAATGGATAACATGATTATATCTATAATGATGATGATGTTTATGTTTACACTGATAACGATGGTGTTTATTATTAAAGTGATGATCAATGTATTCAAAAAAGTAAATTACATGAATATTTTTATCCTACTCCTAGTCATTCTCTTGTTCCTCATACAAGAAATGTGAAAATAACTAATAATATAATTAAAAAATAACCCTTCATAGGAGATTCATTAGTCGATAATAGTGATGTATTTATAAAAAAATGCTACATCTATTTTTCATATTTCATAATATAAATCAAAGAAAATTAATCTTCCATTTGATATTTAAAACGATAAATGTACATCCAATGAGTCACATACTAGTTACAATAATGTTCATTTTACATATCATGATGTTATGACTAGGGTAGAGAATGAAAATACATCTCCTATCCTTTATCCTTGTGATAATGAAGATGATATTATATCAAATGTTCATAATGAAAATATAATTACCATTCTTTATTAAATTTATGATACTTTAATTAAGGTAGAGCATGTCAATATTTATCTTCCTAGATTTTCATGCATAAATGAGAATGTTTAAATTTCTAATATTAATATAGGAAACAAATATTCCATTCATATTCCATGTGAATGTACTTCAAACAAATATAAGCATTCAAATGCATTTTATACACCCTATTCCTTAAAAAATAAAATTTTGGTTAATTCAAATGCATATTCTACACCCTCTTCTTGTGAAATTGAAAATGTGGTTATTTTAAACATAGATTATATAAGTTAAAAATATTATGATGATGATGAATATAGGAATGATGGTGATTATTATGTATAGAGTGAATAATAAAATGTATCTACTACACACAATTTTATTTATTCTTTACCCTCTTCCCATGTTCACAATGAATGTGTGATGTATAAAAAATCAAATGATAATGTGCTTATTTATAATGTTATTTTATCCCATAATGATCTTGTTAGTTATCCTTTAAAAAATAAAATGTTTGAACATTTTGATTCTAGTGATAAAATATTTATTTATTTTATCTCATTAGAATGTAATATGCCTTTTAAATCTAATGATACATTAAATAATAATGAATTTTCTAAAGCTACCATCCACAAGGCAAAATGTTTTCTTGCACCTCCTTCTCCTATCTAAAATATAGAAACCATGGCTAAGTTTAATAAAAAAATTCAAATCTCAAAGGAGCTCCTTTAGATATTAATATTCATTCTTAAGATATTCTCTCTTTGATGCATTTTGTTGGTGCTTTACAACAACATGCACACCGACTCACCTTAAAAAGTAAGGCATACCATTCCTGGTCGACAAGAATGTTATCTAAGGAAATTCTATATTGAATAATACATTATGTGCCTCATTACTAGTGGGATTAGAAAACACAAATTCTCCAAGTTTAATGATAGTGGGGATATGTATTAAAATATTGAAAGTCTCAATAAATCTGTTAATGGTTGTATTGGTGGTCAAATCTTATTAAATTTTTTTCCAAAGAGTTCAGAGGACACATGAGATTAGTTTAATCATACATTATCTAATGGATGTTTTCATAAATTTTAGGAATTAAAGGAAGTTTTCATGATGTAGTTTATCTAGAATAATAGACTAAGAGTTACGTATGATAGAATTCCATCATTACACTAGGGAAAATCAAAGTGAATTTTTTATTATATTCTACACTTCAATTCATTTATGTAAAAGTTAATTTATCATACAATAGAGTTATATATAGTATATATTTTTTATAGGTCTCATTTTCCCTCTTAAAGAGTAATTATTGTAGTAGAGAACTCAATTGTTTCAAACTCTTTGCTCTACTACTATTACATTGGCGAATAAATTGAGACTTGTTTAAACAAATTTAGAGGAAGATTTTTGATATTGAGTTGTTACCAAATAAATCACCTACTCATATACAAGAATAGGTTCCACCTTGTCCTAAAAGAGATCCTATATAGAGACCACAAGTTAAATTACAAAATAAAGGGAGGAAATATTTTTTAGTATCAGCTCTTACAGTGACTAAAGCACCATATACTAAAAAGTAACCCATTCAATTTTCATATAGAGATATAAATCATGAGATTATTTAGACGTTAATGGATAGGTGTATTATTAAAATTCTTCAAAATCATTATCATTCACCATATCAATTGGAAAGAAAACAAAATATGCCTTATTAAAACTATCATAGCATTAGTGGTCATTAGGATAATGATTGTTGTGCACTCAAAGAAAGAATCAAACACTATGTCAATAGAGGTATTATAATGTTTACTAAAGGGACATCTAGGTATTCTTATCCTCATTATACTAGATCAAATTATACCATGACTGAGTTATCCTAGGATGTTAATCCTAAGGAACCAAAGGTTACTAAACATGTTATTATAAATGCATCTAGAGAATAATATTATAAGGGATTGATTATACCTATAGTTAAAAAACAATGGAATATAGTGAAAAAATAAAATAAATGATATATAAATATTTTAATATAAGGTAAAAATAAAAAGTCATAATGGCAATGCGATGACCAATAAAACTTTATACAATGAAAGCTACATAGATTCCTACTACAAACATTCCCAATAGGATAGTTTCAAAAGTAGAGTACAATGATTTAGCTATGGAAAATAATATTTATACTTCATAGTTCTTATTGACTCCAAGATGGTTAGATTATTGTGTAGGGCTTAGATAGTATTTAATATGTTCTCAGATAGACCTCATGATTCTTAAAATGTTAAACTTATAGAATATGTGATTAAAATAAATATATACATCTTAATGTTAAGATGTCTAAAAAGTAAAATCTTTGAAATCATAAAAACATCAAAAAATAAAAAAATTGGTGTGTGTGTGTGTGTGTGTGTGTGTGCACGCGCGTGCACATGCATGCATTCACATGCACATGTGCATGCATGTGGATGCTCATGTTTATGTTTAAATTTATAAAGTAACATGATATGAAAATATAAGTTTATACAAATAAATAATAAAAATCACTCTATAATCAAAGCAAGGTTCACAAGACCCTTCACATGCATCTTTATATCATCTATCTCCACATGTAAAGGACATGTAGATATAGAAGCCATAGGATCACCTTGTCTCATAGATCATGATCTCTATCTCCTTTATTAATCCTCATAAACATCTAGTATTCCTTGAGATCATTATGCTTTCTTTGTAATTATACAAACTCATCCAAAAACATAGGACCTAGAGTAACAACCAAATCTAGTGGGGAAATTTGAAGTCTCACCACCTACACTCTAAAATCATCTCTCTATAATATTTTAAATGTATACAATAGTATAAATAATAACTTAGTCAAATATGGGTGTGTGAATACAAAAAACTATTGTGGTCTACTCAATAAGACTACCCTCTATGAAATCATCAAGAACAGGGCATGTTAGCATTCATAGTGTTGACTCAATCAACAGAGTATATTAATCCTCATCACATATAAAAATAAAAAAAGTAACACAACATATTAGTTATTATCCCATAAAAAATACCACAATAACCAAATCACATAAATTTTTTATCTCAAGCATATTATAATTGAAATGTTCTGCATGAGTGAAATATATAACACATCATTGGCTGTAAAAACTATAGCTATGTTACTACTAGAAAGGAACAATCTTGGACATGTATGATTGAACCACCATGTAAAATATGTGTCACTACACCCCATGTCATAAAAATAATGGATAAAAATCATATTATCCATCTCATTAGTAGGTAAGGGGGAATTATGTTTAGCAGATCGTTTATCATTACTCTATATTATCATTGGAGCTCAAACACTATGTCTGCACACTTGGATGTTGGGGAATATCTTAGTGAGCTCCAAATTTCCATGCGACTCTATCATTCTATAATTTATCATATAAATTGAACCATAATTTATGGTACCAACAAATAACATGGATATGGCACAACTATACACCATCCTCTGGCCACTCAAAATAATCTCCTATATAATTTCTAGATGATAGAATATGGATTCAAGTCCTCAAGTATTATCATGCATCCCATGTTTATCCAATGTTAAAATTGGCCTATACTATTATATCTCTTTAAGTACACCTATGTATGTGACCAATATTGACATGAAAGCCCCATGAATTAAATGATTGTAATAGGATCATAGGTGTAATAGTGAAGCAATGTGGCTGACCTAATCCCACCACCAAATTTCTCATGTGTAAACCTATACAAATCATGATATGAATGTGAAAGAATTATTATACACCATGAATACATGATCTAATGCTCCTATATATCATGTATAATAGTGTGCATCCTATATGATATAGATGCACCATTACCATTCTCTGACACTAAACAAGCCTTAAAAACCAAATATAAAACAATTAAAATTACCAAAAATCAAAATTTAAAAGAAATCAAAGATTAGACTGTAATACCTACCAATTAAACCTGATCATTGGATTTAAAAATCACCTCCACCTTCTCAAATATACTATAGGAAATGTCCTTTCTTTGTGGTATTTTTGAAAACAAGAGCTTAATTTTCACAATTTTAAATTTTGTTCAACAAATTGAACTTTTACAATTTTAAAATTTTATATGCATTTCAAATGATGCCATATTCCTAATGTATAGGCCAACATTATCAAAATATAAAATTTATAATATAATATTGGTTATATCTTGAATATTATAACTATGTTTTGAAAACCATTTCTTTCATGTTGAAAATGGTTACATATTCATTCATATTTCCTATGTATCAATATTGTTTGAAGTCTTTAACTCCCTTAATCACTCATACCAAGAATTTAAATATAAATTATTTCATTTATGTCTATATACTTCTTTTAAACTCTAAACATACTAAAAAAAAGTCATTAATATACATTTTAAAATAAAAAACAATGTTAATAACATATCAAACATTCCCTTTTGGTTCAATAACTTTATTCCATTTTAATCCCTCTCACCAAAAGTTAGGCATACACAAACATTATTTCTACATTTCAGATTACACAAGGGAAGAATAACTTAGTACATACTTACCACATCTCAGAAAACTCAATGTCTATCAGTTGTGGATTACACAATGCTTTAGTACATATATTTTTCTTAGTGAAGTATATTAAAGCTCATAGTTTTGCATAGAATGACATAGTACTTATAATTTATAGTTTAGACACAATTTTACACAAAATGATTCAATACTAAAAAAATACCATTTATTTTTATATCCTTTAAAGGTTTTTTATTACACACACACACAGACACACACACACACACACACACACACACACACACACACACACACACACACACACACACACACACACACACACACACACACACACACACACACACACACACACACACACACACACACACACACACACACACACACACACACACGTGTGTGTGTGTGTGTGTGTGTAGAGACACACATATTTGTGCGTGTGTATACCATAGAATATGGTACCATATATAAATAAGGAATTATTTCTCAAATTCACATAGAAATAATGTTATCAGGTTATTAGAGGTTGTCACATTTTAAATTAGTTTTCATCAAACATAATAAAAAATATTATTAATATTTTTGATAGATATCATCATAAAATATGGCATATGCATACCACGTGCTCGTATTGGGCATAGTCAAACTCAATTTTGAACAATTTATGTTAATGGTGGCATATGCACAACACATGTTTATGTAAATGTAGGTTTAGTAATAAAAAATTAGGATTTATAGATCAGATTTGTATGAATTAGGACACCCAATTATTATGTTATGGGCATGATGCATGGTACATTATCTCAACCTCTCAATTTTATATTAAAATCTATAGAAGAAATATAAAATCATGCAATTCTCTATGTTGTATATTCATGTTTTTCACTAGTTTTCTCCAGATTGAATCTTATAATTGTCTCTAGTGATTAATGATTTTATATAATACGTGATCTATTTGATTTGCGTGGGGTTGAAGTTTAATAGAGTTTGACTTCTGGGCACATCTATACCTATAAAATATGAAAGGGAAAACATAACTTTGTTATTCATAATGATTTACTCAAACTCTATGCATGGACTTTATAGAATAGTTCATATCTATATTGATCAATCAAAGTATTTTTTAATTTGTTTCCAAGAATAGAAAAATATTATACATCATATGATATCCACATGGGTTGATTACACTTAACCCATAGCCTCTCCAATTGCAAGTTAACACATGCAACATAAGTAAGTTCAAATATAATACTTTCTTCCTTTTACTAGAGTACTTTTATTTGATTGCATTACCATAATAAGGGGGAATGGGGGGATGTAGACATCCAAATATGGTCAAGAAAACATAATTATTAAATGTTTCTATGAAATTCATATTTAGAGGCTCTTAGTGATGAATCAAGAACACATTGACATGTGTTTTTTTGGTCTTATGTCTCTTTTGTCATTATTTCACACTAACATTTATTGTATTTTTTAATGTTTTATTATTCCTTGACATATCTAATCTAATTCATATGAATCCCAATTACATTTAGTCCTTCATCTAATTATATTCTATATTTTGGATAATGTTTTCCTCTTTGGACAATCCCACTCTACAAGGTTGTTCAAATTGGTTGGCCTTGTCCAATGTACTTTTTAAGACTATTTTCAAAGCACATTTCATTTGGGTATCTTTTTTGTCTACTTTTTTTTGAGATTAACCTTATTTGAGTTTGATTTGGTCCATTGGTATCCTTTAGGTGTTTATTTATTATAATTATAAATACATTTTATCTTACATTTATGATGTGCCTCTCACTTCTTTTGTCCACTTGTAGGATTTGAAAATTACTTGCACAAGTAAATCCTTTACCCACATGTCACACACTTCCCTCCAATTTATTCCAAATAGGATATTTGGTGCACACCAAAGAGGCATTGTAAGGTCATGATGGGATTTTTATAACTCCCTTATTCTTCCTCTTACTCTATTTAAAGAGCCCTCTCTTCCACTCTTCTACAAAAATATTTCACTTGCAATCTTTTGATGCATCTTTTATTCCAAATCCACACTTATCTCTCTATCTTGGATTTTACTTACTATTTTACTTGGATTTCAATTGTTTTCAAAGATTTTAATAGATTGTGAGGTGTTCCTCTATGTAATGATTTATGCACTTGTCAACTCATGTCTCTCAGTTGGTGATTTGTTTCACCCTTGAGATAACATTATTTATTCTCACATATTTTTAAATATATTTACCATTATTATCTAATGATATTTTAAAATAATGTAATATGGTATTAGAGTTTTAGTCTTTCTAACATTAATTCATAAGTTATGTAAGGTTTTTAGATAAATATCATATTTTTTTTCTAATGCATATCTTTTTTCAGCTTTACATTTTAGCCTTGTTTTATAAGCTATTCATAAGGATTTTTTTAAAAGTTTATTTTGGTTTTTAATCTACCTTGTTTACTAGAAAGCTTTATTTCAGTTATAAATCAACTTTTTACCTTTTAATACATTAAAGTACCTATTTTTTTAGTTATTTTTTATGGTTCTTCTTAATTTGAAATTTCAAAGCATATTATTATTTCCTTATGATCATACATGTCCTACCTGTCAAGCTAAAACCTCACCTTTTCTTAATTTCTACATCCTCCTTTCTCTGCATTCAAGTTTTAATTTCTCTAGCTATCCTACACGTGGCTATATTTTTTCCCTTTTACAAAATGTAGTTGTGCTTTCTTTATGTGGAGTTTCATTTTACTAATCTAATACCTTTCAATGCCTTAGTTTTTTCTTGTTTGGGGTGTTTAGTACCATCTTACATGATCTAAAAAATAATTCCTCACTTTTTTTTGTGTTTCATGGTAAGTCTGTGCCTTCATATAATATCTTTAATATGTTTATTTTATTTCAAAGCTTTGCCAAGTGTTGGTAATTGGCAACATATTGCTTATATTTAATATCTTTAATTGCCATATGATTACTTCTAAGTATACATTTTGTTGGAATATCTATTATAAGTAAATTTAAATAGATTTGATAAGGTTTTTATTGTTGGAAAATAATCTAAGTGGCATTTGTAGTAAAATTACATTGAGGTTTTACTATGGGTTTATGTTTTTAATTCATCTATTCTCCCATTCACATTGACTTTGTTTTAATTTTAAACTTTCTTTTCAAGTAAGGTAATTTAGTTATCAATCATTTTTTAGTTTAATTTATTTAAATAAAATGTTAAAACTTTGAGATAATTAGTGATTTTTTAATACATTCACATTTTGTTAAAAATATTTGGTGTTCAAATTATAATAACTTTGAAATTTTATTTCTTTGCATTGTACTTAAATGCCTTTCAAACTAGTAATTTTTGTAGCTTTTAAGAATATTAATTAAATTATTTCTCTCAAAAATGATGACATTATTACTCTTACACATCAAGTTAATTATCAAAACTTGATTATCAAGGGTTTGAAAAACTCTTTTAATACATATGCAAAGAAAATTCAAATTTATATTGACGTTCTAAAGGAAAATCTTACATCTTTTACATATGATAATGGATCTAACGATGAACTTCACTGTGCTTATAAAAAAACTCATTTAAAAAATTCTACTAACCCTTGATTCAAAATCATGAAATGCATGGGTTACTAAGGTTGTGGTAACTTTATGTTTGAAAAAGGTATTCTTGAACCTTTTTTTATTAATTCTAATTGTAATGATCTCAATTTAAGTGTTTTTAATGAAAATTGGTAATCATACTTTCCTTTTCATGGAAGGACTTATCATGAACTTATTTTGATTTTACAAATTTCAACGCTCATTCTGTGGTTAAAAATAATAAAACTTGTGATCATTATGGAAAACAAGGGAATCACATCTAGAAATATTAAAAATTATATCCTTGAAAATCTTATGGTAACTTCACTCATAAAAATTTTCATAGTTACAAAACATTTAAGACACAAAATTAAGGTAAAAACAATTTGGATTCCTAAAAATAATGTTTCATATATATATTTTGATATGTATTCTTGTGATAGTTATTCAAATGTTTCATGCAGAATATCTTTTGTAAGTGATACATCTTCTTTGTCTCCATTTTGATAGACTCAATCTTTTTATGTATTTATTGGTTTTTATTTAAAAGGAAATATGCTTTGATTTCAGCTTATTACTATTTTGACTAACTTCTCTTTTGTATATTATTATTCACTTTGTGGTGGAAGTAGTCTTTTATTCCATTTACCTTTATAAAATTTACTTTTAGTACATTATTTGTGTTTAGGTCATTTTTATGGTATATTGGTTAGTTAACTTGAAATATTGATGTTAGTTTGTTTGTTTTTAAGAGTTTAGTGGACCATTTCTCATTTTTGTTGGCCTTTATTCTATTGTCGATTGACCATCTTATTCAAAGAGGCTTCTTGGAGATTATTTATGATCACACATTTCTTTTTATGATTTTTGGTCACACATTCCCTTATTTTTTTCTAAAAATATTGTAGTTACTATTTAATAAAGTCTCTATTAAGGGGAGTTATCATGTTATTTCAGATCCCTTCCCTATTTTAAAATGGTGTTATCCACTTTTATAACCCTAAATTAAGCTTAAGAGGGATTATTAGAGATTAACCTTATTTGGTTTCACTTTAGTTATTTAGTCTTTTTTAGGTGTGAATTAATTATAATTATAAATTCAATTTATCTCATATTTATGAGGCATCCCTCACCTATGTTATCCTTTTATAGGATTCAGGAGTTATTTTCATAATTAACTCCCCCCCCCCCGCACATGTCACACACTTCCTTCTATTTTCTTTGGAATAGGACATTTGGTGGACACTAAGGAGACCTTGAAAGGTAATCATGGGATTATTTTAACTTTCTCGTCCTTATTCTTGATCTAATTAAAGATTAATATCCTCACCTTTTCTACAAATATTTTTGATCTTAAAATCTTGTGATGCCTCTTTTGGCTTGAATCCATTCTTCTCTCTTTTTCTTGGTTTCTAATTTTTATTTTACTTATAGCTAAATTGTTTACAAGGGTTATAATATTTTGTAAGGGTTTCCTCCATTTTATAGTTTACCCACTTGTCAACTCACATGTATCTTTATTTTTTGATTCATCCTTGAGGTAACATTATTGATTTTGCATGTTTTATTAAGTATTAAATGTTATTCTCAAATAATATAATATTTTACCATTATTTGGGTGATATAGCATGCCAATGCGTTTTTCAAATTTAAAATGAGGTGATATATATTTATTGAGTTCCCTAAGGCATTTTACATCTAACACTTATCTATGTAGCAAAACATAAAAAATTAAAAACACACACAAAAAACATATCATATGCATACTTATTTGAAATTTAAATTATACATCTAGATTGCATGCTTGGATGAAGATTAGGACCTATATGAAGATGCATATGATCCAATAAAACACATAGTAGAGGGAGAACTACAATAGCTTGAGGTCTCTACTTTGGGGCTATGAAGGAAACACTCAATCAAAAGAGATTTCTTAGGTCATCTTAGCCATTCACACTTCCCCATTTTATCCCATTTTACATTTTATATCTACTTTTTTGTGTGAAAGATAGATATATGTTTTTTTTTAAACAAAGAGAGTAAAATGACAGGTCATTATGTGTAATCATACATCCATGACATGCTAAACAACATCTATAGACAAAGGCAAATAGTTCTTCAATTTTAAGTTTTATTAAAAGAAAAAAATAGATAAAAATTTCACCATGTGGACACTAGATTACATTCCCCAAGTTTAGTTTTAGTAAAATTATCCCAAGTGGTCAAAATTTCACATCAAAAAATTTGAAACAACCCAAATCAACCTTGTAATCAAAACACAATCACCTAAACTCTACATTTATTGAAAATAAATAAGTTATTAATCCTTATTTATGATTTTGATCAAAAATTTAATTGCTTATATCAATTATTGTTTTCAAATTACATGCATATTTGAGCTCTTATTTGATATTTCATCTACCTTAGATATTTTATTTAATTATATTAAAAATATTTAATCATAAAAATTTGTAAAAGCCTACACACATCTAAACAAACATAGGATTATAAATTAAACTTAAACATATATTAATCTCCAACACTCCCCTTTGAGATTAATATATGATCAAAAAGTGGAGAATTTTTAAAAAAATAAATAAGGGTGTTGACATTACATAATACTCTCTCTTGATGAAAACTTACTTCAAGAAGACTTATAATGATTACATTGATTTGAGAAAGAAATAAGAAGAGAAAATGTGCTACCAATAATGTTTAAAAGGTAAAGGTGAGATCATATAAAATATCTAAGAATACTCTTTTTACAACAAGGTCAATCCACATTAGAACAAATACCAACAATAAAGGAGATGGAATAAATGATTTACTATACCTTCAAAATAAAATCTTACACCAATATCTAGGTTAATTAATAAACATGTCATAAATTATATGATATACATACAATTAAATTACTAAAAGTACATATAATAGAAAGCATAAGGATACAAAGCACAACTTCTAAAGTTATCAATTATCCATGAATCAATAAATTAGTAAATAATATTTAGCTTCAAACAAGACATATTTCCTTGACAACTTATAAGAAAAAGTGAACGCAAAAGCATGGTATGCATTTATTTTAGTTTTAAGCTTATCAAAATTAATATGAAATATATGTTTCACCTTCGAAAAAATATATCCTATATTAACCAAATGAAAGAGTAACAAAATAAGACACATCATTGTTCACAGAAACTTTATGAATCCAAAGTTGTTTAAGTTTAGAAAGAGTGGTTTTAGATGTTTTCCAACAATATTAAAGGCCATAATTTATTTTACAATGAGATCTATAAATATGCAATTTACAACATTTAGTAATATTCTGCCCATGTTTACCATAATACTCATAAATTTTATCATTTATATCCATGGTATGATCATGAAAAGTTTTATAACTGAAATAAGTCTTATGAGATTGAAAAGCACTAGGGTGCAATGTCCTTCAGTGAGGGGTATAATACAACTTTAAATTACCATTAAAATATTTAAAACTAATCCCTATAAAATTTTCATAAAAGATAAATGAAAGGGGATCAAAATTATTATTTGTATGCTTACAAAAACCACCACCAAAATAAGTAGTTTATTAGATAATGCTCAAACAAATGTTATAATGTTTTTGTTGCAAAGAAATAATCTCTTTAGGGGATGAAGAAACATAGTATAAAGAAACATGAGAGGTTTTATATTGTTCAGAAGAAAATTTGTTGCATTAATCATGTCAACTAATTTATACATATTGTTTATTTTCTCATTAAATGATGTTTATACAATATTATGAGTCATTTTTTGACATTTTATTTGACACCAGAGAGCATATTTCATTATTTTTGAAACAATTTTTTTATAACATTTTTAAACATTAAAAATAAAGCTTACGCATTTTCCATTGAATATCAAATCAAAATTGATAAAAAATTTCAAAGGCATTTTAGTTTAATTCTATCTAACATCATATAATGAAGATGCAATTGAGAAAACATCAAAATACATTGAATTTAGAAAATATGTTATAATAAGCTTTAATTTTGCTAGTTAGTAATACCAAAGATATATTGATAGAAAAACTTATGAATGATAGTCTAAAATATATATACTTGTGAATGGAAAAAATTACAATTCTATGATATAATTTTTAAATCTAAAAGTAATGACTTTGTTTCAAAAATTTATATTAATTTTTTTTTTGTTCTATAATTTGAAATAAATTTCACAAAGAAAATGAATATAAAAATGAAAGAGTTTTAAAAACTCTCATCCAGGATAAAATCTACAAACTATTACCACAATGAAAGCCAATTATTTATTTCTTAAATAATATATCAATATATTATACACAAATAGATCATACAATGAAAAATCCTCTATATATCCAAAGCTTCTTCGTAAATACAATGAATGAGCCTTACATATATAGGCAAGGAAGATATTTCTTAACTACGAGATCAAGTTAAGTGATCAATAATAACTAACAAATCAATCTATAGATAAATCATAACTAAGATATCAAGCTAGAGAACAAACCTAGGACTAAGAGACAACTATCCCTAAAAGATAGAAATAACTATAAATTATCTCCACAATAATTAAGAGATAAATATGTAATATATAATAATATCATAAATAATATGAATAAAATAAATACACATAATTATGTTGGAATAAATAAATACTTATGTGAATATGATCTAAGGTAAATAACCTACTCTAACCCCACAATTGAAATTAGGGGTAAAAACTAAAGTGGCATATCCAAAATATGAATCTTGATAACAAGGCCTGATCAAGTACTTATGTACAATATATCCATAAATAAATATCTTATAATTGGATTAATAGATAAAACCATAAGAAAATAAAAATCTCCACTAAAAAAAAGAGAGAAAAGAGGGAAGGTAATGGGTCTCAGTAATAACACTTGATGAAGTGCTTATACACAAAAATGGATGCAGTGTGAAGACAAGTGTCCTTATGGATGATAATATATTTTTTCATAATGCATGGATGTTGAGTGATTATAATTTACAATTCAAATTAAAAATGGTTCTAAATATGAGTATCATTGACTATGAACACTGCACTCCAAAATACTAGTAAAATGAAGAACCCGAGGAAGCATTATCTAAACACCCTCCCTCAATGTTAAACTACAAGAAGATGGAAATGAAATTATCTAAATATGTGGAATAAATATGGTGACTAGTGAGCACAAATACTGGTGGGGATGCCACACTAGTGTCACTACATAAAAAATCACCACGAATGCCATTGAGAAATAACAATCCTTATATGACTTATGAAAAATAAAGTGTATGAATAAAATACCAATGTACAAAGAAGAAATCTACAAAATTAAATAAAATATATCAAGAAAATATAATTTGTGGTGATGGAAGAGATTGCTAACTAAAATATTAATGGGTGCACAAACTGAGGATCACACATAAAAAGGTAGATTAGGCTGTAAAGAAAAACCCCTCATGGCAGTTTATAATTTAGTGCAAGTACAACATATCCTATATATATATATATATATATATATATATATATATATATATATAATACACTGTATACATTAGAATAGCTATAAATAAGTATAATTTCAACCTATCGAAGAACTAATCACTATTCATGAGTGTTTCTCCAAAAATAAGAGAGAAATGTGAACCAAAAAAATAAGTGGCACAAAAAAACATACTAAAAAATTAGAAGACATTGAGATCTATAAAAATGCATTTGTAAGTGTAAATATAAATCAAAATTAGTGCAATAAAGTGGTTATGAGGAGATATAAATAATGGAGGAACGTTGATGGTAAAATCCTCACAAAAAATGATGATGCCACCACAAGTGATTTTAAATCCATCCCAAATCAAATAGGAATGGTGGATGAAGATGCCTGTGTAAGAGTGTATGAAAAAGTATACAACATTAAAATGTGAGGTATCTTTCAAAAGGACATCATACTCAACCAAAAATACATCCATTATTGAAATCAATATAGAAAAATCAATGAAGGAGAAAGTTTGTTTGATTATGAAGGGGTTTGGCCACCTGCCAAACTGGGACTTACCCTTTAGTCTTCAGTATATGAGATTAAAAAAATGGTATGTGGATAAGAAATAAAAAATATAATATATCCTTATTTATCCCAAATTAAAAACATTTTTTTAATAAAAAACAATCCAAAAATCATTAAAGGATATTGTTTTATAAAAAATAATAATAAATCCCTTAAAACAATCTCTTGACAAGGTTATTTTTCAAATAGTACTACTCAATTAAACTATCATTATGTTTTTTAATTATTAATGCCATTAAAATTTTAAAAATATTTTGAAAATATGAAATCAAGGTACACAAAACTAAGAAATTATTTTGAGTGATCAATTACAATTGTCTCATAATTAAATAATGAAAAGTTGAATTTGTTCAAAATAATACTTCTTAGTAAAACTATAATAATGTTTATAATTTTTAATAAAATTTAAAATTTAAAAATATTATATAAATTATAAACCAATGCACATAAGACCTAGAATTTTTTCTTAGATATCATATACAAGTTTCTCCAAATCGAAGAAAAATGGTAAAAAAATGGACTTGTAAAAATTTGTAGATCTTGCCTCAAATATCTAATTGGGATGAAATTAGAGGTGATTATGTCAATATAAAATAATATACATTCATTATTGATCTTTTATTTACTCCTTCAATTTATAAAATTTAGCTTTAATTAAAAATATAAAAATAGGATGTTCCCCAAAATACTAAAATTTCTTCCACACCTTTCTGATTGCCAAGACCATTTAAATAAGATATAAGAGAAGAGCATTCTTAGTAAGAAAAGAGAATACCAGATAATAAGTAAGGATAATTTAAGGAAATGATTAATAGCTATTGGAGACTACTATAATACCCTAAAATGGTGTAGAAAACTCACACCTAAGGTCAAATCTACAAACCATTATCATAATAAAATCCATTGATGCATTAATCAAATAATATCTCAGTATATTATACATAAATGGATCATATAATGATAAATAATCTATATATTCAAAGCCTATATACAAATAAAATTAATTATCCTTGCACATATAGGCAAGGAAGATCAATTATAACTAAGAGATCAAGCTATGTGATCAATCATAACTAAGAGATCAAGCTAGAGATCAAACCAAAGACTAAGAGATAACTATCGCTAAAGGATAGAAACAACTAAAAGTTATCCCCATAATATAGAAGAAATAAATATTTAATATCTCATAATATACTAAGTATGATAAATGAAATATCCACACATAAGTGGGTGGGAATAAACAAATACCTAGGGAACATGAGTTAAGGTAAATAACCTACTCTAACAAAAAAATGAATAATATTTTAAAGAAATTTAAGCATACAAATTATAAAATTAATTTTGTTAAAATTCAAAATAAATTTTATAATTAATGAGACAAATAATAAATTGTTAAATAAAAAACATAATAAAATATGCCAATGCTCAAACATAGTGCCAAACTTTCCAAATTTGTCACTTGTCAATTATATTGAAAATAACACTCTAAAGTTTTATCATGCAATAAATACCAAGATATTACAATGACACATAAGTGACTGAATAAATAATAAGGAAGGAAAGGTGAAAACACCATATAAGGAAGAATATATGAAATCAATTTATGCATAAACTAGAAATAAATCAAAACACTGAAGAATTAATCTTAGTGATAGAGAAAAACTTGCATATAAAGGCACCACATGGAAGGTTGTGATGCCAAAAGGTCACAAAGTTAATGAATAAAGACATGAAAAATACCATGATAACATAATTTTATAGGAGTGAAAAAACTATGTATAAGTATAAATTCACCCCAATAGAGAAGTGAGGTAAGTGCTTAAGGAGATAAAATTATTACAACTATGCATAAAAGAATACAATATTGAAAATACATCAATATGTTGGGTAAGTGCACCAAGTTGGGGGACAAAAAAGGGCCTACCCATGGACATGATTTTTCTAAAATTTCTGAAATATGAACTTCCACAGATAATTAGAGATGGATACAGTCAAAATTTGAAGATGGTATAAAAAATGAATTGTAGCCTTTCAAGTGTAGTTTCCAAAAAACTATTTTTTTTGAAAAATAGTTTAGTATAATTAGATTAAATATCTAAAATTTGAAGAGGACCTCATTTTTTATAAGAAAAATTGAATTGTACCATTCCATGTGACCCACCATTTTTTGAGTATCGTTAAATATTGTTAGAAACCTTTTAGCGAATTTCTAGATTATATCTTGTAGTGTGTTATGAACATTTTTTTAATATTTTTTTGATGAATATTTCTTTTTATCAATTTTTCAATTTAGTATATCCTAAAAACTGATAAAAAAATGGATAGCCATCCGTGAGACCCACCCTAAATACCTCAAAAAAACAAAAATTGATTTTTTTAAAATGTGTGTAGAATTAGGCCTAGTTTATTACCATATAATTTATTTTATCTTTGGATAAATGGAAACCAAATTATATATCCATGAATAGACATGTATGGGTGAGGCATATAATGGAAAAATGTGTTTTTAGAAATAAATATAGTTTGAACCCTTGAAATAGCCCAAAAATTATAAAAATCATACATTTAGAAAGAGGACAACATGCTAGTCGTAACGGTAATAATTTTCAAATTTTATATTGAAATCCATAGTGTATTTAGCGATTAAATTTTTTAATTTATTGGTTTTTCCTAAAACTTTTGGTCTCAGATATAGATGCACAGTCCCAAGCCATAGGCTCAAAAATCCAAGCCATTTTCGATCCTAAAAGGGTGGTTTTAAATTTTAATTTAAATAACATGTGTGCATTATAGAACATGTACAGATTATATAATATAATATACAATGTGTACATGTTATATAACACATACATGTTTCTTATACATAAAATGAAACAAAAAAAATTCATTTTTGTTATGGGAGAAAGGTCTCATTAACCATGCATCCTTATAGGGTAAATGCCAAATTTCATGTTTGTTAGGGGAAAGGTCTCGTTAGCTCTAGATAATGAATTAAGGTGCCATAACATCGCATTAGACTTCAAAAATTTTACCCATTTCAATATGTCATATTAACTACTTATAATTAAGGTTTCAAGGTCTAAAACATTGTACATTTGATAATATAACTAATTTTATTACAAGAGGTCATAACTTAACCTTTCATGTACAAATTTTTGTGCATTAGAGTATCAATCCTTGACTCTTACTGATCCAGATGTGATTGGTTACTTCTAATTTTATAGAATAAGTATTAGATATTCCATGTTCAACTTTTGGTGCACTTTAATATATAAATATATACACCAATATGTTTCATCAATAGAACACATGTTAATAAAAAGCCTTGTTTGACAATTAAAACATGCATAGCCATTGGGATCTTTCCCCTAGTAGGGCAAGGATGTAGCTTACCACCTTACTTGCCTAAAATCCTACTTGCCCTTATTTTTTTTGTTTTTTATTGATATCATCCTACTTGCCTAAAATCCTATCTTACCCTTTTGTTGTTTATTTGATATCTTTGACTAGACCTCTTTATTTATAAAATTTGAACTAATTTGTTTAAGTGGAAAACCCATTGAATTGAACTATGTAGTATAGATAATCTTTTGTAAGTATAAATAAGAATTGAACCTTTGGTGTAACAATGCATCTCTTTAATATATATTTCAAGAATGTTATCTAATTTAGCCTAATACCTTTGAATCATGCCTTGAATTATCCTAAAAACATTCTTGAATTGTGTTGAATAAAGTTACTTAAGTTTCCTCTAAGGTCACTTAGTGCATCTAATTCAATATTTGCATTTTGAGATCCCAATTTAATGTCTAACAAGTGTCTTATATTGTTACAATTATTCACGTGATTCCCCTATTGTATTCAAATAGATTATTCAAATTTTTCCTAAAATTAAGATCTCTTGTGAAAATATAGTTAATCCTCCATTCTGTACACATCCTTCATCTACCCCTCCACTACACATGGGATAACCATCAACCACTCCATCTATTCCCATGTCATTTGAAGAGTGTGTCTTCGACATGGGACTAGTACTAGGTGCACCATGGATGTAATAATTGCAAGCTCAAAAATAAGCTAGACAACACTTGATGCTTATCAAAACTATAGAGTTCTATACCTTACTGTGTAATTGGGATGGTAAGATACAAAATTAGGATGATGGACCTATAATGTATTTACATGTTAAATTATTAAACATTTTGTTCAAGTTTGGTATGTGTTTTGTTTTGTATAAGATGTGGTTTTGAGCTCAATAAACTTGAAATGGTCACATGTATCCATTAGTGATGATGTGGTAATTTATTAAGACGTTGTGTTTAAGATGACGTGCCTAGTGTTGAATGCATAACTTAGAAAATATATATTTGCACTAGGGAATTTATTCAAAACGATTAAGGGATGGTGTAGACCTGGAATTGACCAAACACAACATATGTATAAGTTATCCTAGCACAAACTCTATTGAACTTATTCAAGATACATTAAACCTGTGGTCTAATATCCCCTAAATCTAAGACCTACTTCCCCTCAAGGATGATGTTGAGTAAAGAGACCCAATAATTATTCATGTGGATGATGTATTTCTCACCTTATATAGATGGTTGATCAAAATTTAATATCAATGTGCACCCCCTCACCAAAGGTTTCAATATATATATATATATATATATATATATATATATATATATATATATATATATATATATATATATATATATATTTACGTATATCTTCAATCATCTTGTTCACATTTGATTGTAATGAGCTTAAACCTTATGATGTGGATTTTAATAATGTAGTACATGTCGTAAAATTCTTGTTCTACCTTGGGATTTGATGTTGAAGCTCATCCATTAATGAATTGTGTTCTCTCCTGCATGTAGGATTTAATATGAATGTACATTTTGCGACCTCTAGATGTAATTCAAGGTAGAGGGATATAAATAATTTAAATATGTATAAATGTAGAAAATTGATAATGTTTGGTGCTTTCTTGAAATTTGGATGAGAACTTAAAGGGCTATACATGATAATTTTTATAAATTAATGGTAAGTTAGAGGCTCACACCACATGTGTGAATTATTTACTAGACATGAGTTGATTGGATAGATGTCAATATTTAAACATTATTGGCTTTTTTGTATGTATGATAAATTTATGAATAGGCCTTAGTTGTACTAGTTGGCTTGGTGATGGAACATGTATAAGTATCAAATATGTGCATATCTAAAAACTCTAACACTTCTCTAGGTGTACTAAACCTAAACATGTATGTGGTAATCTTTGATTAGATTGGGCATCCTGAGGCTCTGACAAATCTGATGCATCTAGGATAAGTGATAGTTAGATCTCTAACACAAATATGATGAATATATTGCCATTTAGGCATACAAAAAAGTACATCATATACAACATCCTAATAATCAAATAGTCTCCCTATCTTTTCTTAATTTGAAGAAGACTCTCTTTGGGATGCCCTATTTGTAGATGGATATATTTAGAATTCCTTAGATTGCTCTAATGTTTGACTATGGGTACTACATTCATAGCTCATTTGAAGTCAAACCTATTCAAATACAAAAAATATTATAAATTTAACAAGTATACATGAAACCAAGTTAATAAACTCATGTTTTAAACTATAATAAAAAATCATTTAAACATGCACTTACTGCAATCTCATGGTCCTCTTCAATTTGGCATTGATGCTTGACTGGGTTAATGCTAGGTTCAACTACATGAACAAGAGTGTCAAATGACAAAAAAAACATGAGGATATATCATAGTAGTAATTTGAATCAGACTATCCAATTTCGTATGACATCCCTACATACACAATACATTTGTGCATATAATTTATATTTGCCAAAGTATTTAATAAAATTATTAAAATAAAAGTACTAAATTACAATTCAAAATTACAAGTGAATATACATACCTCAGTGAGTGCCTGTGTAGATGATATTGTAGTAGAAATTCCCAAGTCTATCTCAACTCATAATGATGGAGGAGTGTCCACCCTAGTCATCAGCTAATAAAACTAACTAATAAATAGTAACTTGGGCAATTCATTGATTAAATAAGTTGTTAACAAACTTAGTCTTGCATACAGTCCAAGATTCAACAATAGTCCAAGCATTTTATTCTTTTGGTATAAATTTATATGGAAGGTTAACTAAGGAATGTGCATAAGAGTGTTGAGAATAATATTTTTAGGAATCTAATTCATCAAGAAGTGGTAAAATCCTATTTATCCACAGTCCTTGTTCTTGGAAAACATATAGTTTGTAAACTAAGAAATTATGTGCCTTGTGTTTAGTCTTGTAACTTGTTATGGATTATAAAGAGTTTAAATAAGGATGTTGAATGATCATAGAAAATGGAATATCATCTTGATACATGTTTATAGTTCTTTGACATTGAAAAAAGAAACAATTTTTGAGTACCCTATTTGCTAAAGGGCAACATATAGTCAAAGGATTGAGTTATATTATGTTGAAACTAGTTTGGGATTCTATTGAGATTGTAAGGTGTATAATATATTTAATGGAAGTGTATAGAATTACATATTAGGTTTTAAAGATATTATAAGTTGAAGGAAAGGCAAAGTAACCCTGTACCCTATTTTCCTATGTGCATAGGTAGGGTTTTAAATTGAGAGTTTTGAGTTTGTAATTGATTTTTGGCTTTGAAAACTTGTTGTCTAAATGAGAAAGTTGTATAGGGTTAGTAAATACCCAATGAAAAAGGTTTACATTTTTGAAACCCACTAAGACAAACATTATCCCCTCTAGTGTGCTCTTGGCCTTGGTAATGGCCTACAAACCTTGATTCTATGGTTTAGTGTATAAAATGAGATTTGACCATTAAAAACTCCAAAAACTTGTAATACTACATTATTTTATGTCTTCTCACTAATGGACATGGTTTAAATCTTGTCAGGTATAGAAAAGTATGTAAATGAGGCTGTGATCTAATGTTAAGCCTAGAGAAGGGTTGATATAGAAACAAGAGATTTTATCCAAAGAAGGGGGTCAAAAAATGAATGATTTAGATGAAAGAGCAAAATGGGTATGTAGAAAGGTCAATATATTATATATAAAGTTTGTAAATGTTTCATACTAAGGAGGTTTGCACAAATGGATGGTTAATTAGTGACAGGCCTAAAGAAGGAAGTACAATTTTAATTGAGAGTTGTGTCATAGGGTTAATGTGGGAGTTTTATGGGAAAAATGGGTCCTTAAATATATAATTATTTTCTAGTGAAGATATTTCTGATGCTCCCAACAAGGAGTCTTACCCAAAAACAAGGCTAGTAAAAGCTAAAGCTAGAAAGGTGTATGTGAGGGGTAAGTAAACAGATAGTTTGAGTTAGTGATATGACCATAGATATAGAGAGAGAGTGATAATAAGATAGAAGTATTTATTTAACTAATATTATAATTGTTATTTTATTACCCAAAGGACTAAGGGAGTGACTTATGAATGGATGAAGGAGAACCTTAAAATAAAGGGATATAGGTAGAGTTTGGTATAGAAGTTAATACAACTATAAATTAATAAATATAGATATAACCTCTCCCCCAGCTAGATATAGTATGTCTTTGGGTACCCTAAGTAAGTGGTGCTAACAAACTACTCAGCCCCATTTATCTCTATGGGGTTGAGGTACCCTATTTATATATGGTCGCAAGGCCTATGCCATATACATATAGGCTATAGTTTATAGTCAATACTCTCCAAAAAAACCAATGGGATATAATGGATGTACTCTCCCAAAAAACTAATGGAGTTTAATAGGTAGAATGAGATCAAGAGGCTATGCCATCTAAATTTATAACTCCATAGATAGAGATAAAATTATTATGCTCGAATAGAATCGAGATGGGAATTGAATTACTAGCTATGACCATTTTGGATATCAATCATAGAGATTGAACTAATATATGTAATTAGGATAACAAGGAATCAAGTGCTTAGATATGACGCTAGTATTTAAAATAAAGGAGTGGTGTGCATATTGATGAAGACATGCTATACTCAATTGGCAAATTGATAGAAATATATTTTACCAAATAAATTTTATCAAATGAAATCTATATATATATATATATATATATATATATATATATATTATATGTACATCCAATACTACTAATTGGGATTGACCCACTATAGAAACTACATATAATGGGATATCAAGTAAATGTTCAACTCGTTATTTTGGTTATTGAAAACATAGTTGAGATCAAGGATGAGTTTCTAAAAATTTATGCCAATCCATGTTAATACATCAAACAATAAAAAGTTTAACAAAATTATATTAGGTATTTTATATAAATTCTTAAGCAAAATCTACCAAGGATGAAATTAAGGTGTATGAATGTACATTTAGAGTATATAAGATTCACTTGAAATTTTCCCTCTTTAAATATATATGGTGACATACTAAAACATATAGATATAGTAACCTAGGTTGGTCCACTACCTAGTTATGATTTCAAAGGCAACGTATCCTCTTGGAACACAAAAATAATACATACATATTATTTAATTTAAACATGTAAATTAGTTTTTAGCTTTTTAAATTTTAAAATATAACTTAAAATTTTAACATTAAGTTTATATAAAAGATACCTGCATGTGTGTAGAGACTCCCAACATATTTGAACCAAATGTGTGTGCCAATAACTCATCAGTCAAGACCACATCCTCCAAGCCCCCTGAAGTGCCACCACTATCATCTAAAGGTCTAGTGCATATATCACCACAACATCTGCATCAGTAGGGTTGGGTATGACCACTAGTTGGAGTATCTTGAGCATCTATCTCTTAAAGTCTACTCATATGATGAATGAGTGTATCAGTAAATGCACCAAGCACATGCAAAGTGTCTATATCCACAACCTTTATCACCACATAGGGAATCTCTAGATGAAGTGACTTTTGGGTAGGGATCCTTGTAGGCTGATTAGGTGCATGATGTGCACCTAGTTGATCCTATGTGGAGCCTTTCCCTCAGCCCTAAAACTCACCATATTCAAAGTAGTTTGGAATTTGATTGAGGATAAACTCACAATAGATATTCCTCATAAATTAAAAATGGACCTCATGGTTATTACAAGGGGGATAGTCAAACACCATCCACCATCATTCCAAAAAATAGTCCTTAATCAAATCATGTTGGCATTAGTGGATTGGGAAACATTTAGTTGTTATGGGAAATGGGGCATTGGTGGTTGGGTCGATAAATAAGGCACAAATTTGATCTTTTATTTTATTTTTTTTCTTCACTTTAGATGTTGACAATTTGTTAGAATAGTAAGCTATACAACTATCTATATATGAACTCCATCTATCAATTTGACTCATTATCAAGTCAACTTGACCTAATAATAACTCTAGGTTATTGACCAAATAGGTACGGTGAGTGTTTGTGGAAGTGGGCTCCATAATTCTCCTAATTATTTTCTCAATTTCAATTTTTTTCTCCACTATGTGAGCAAATAATTCCTCCTAATAGCCTAAGGGATCTAGGGGAACTACAAGAGGGTTAGGAGGGTTGGACAAAAGGTTAGGTAGAGGATTAGGTGGAGGGTTACATGGAACATGCTGACATGTTGCAAAAAAAAAATAAAAAATTTGCAATTCACATTTAAAAAAAAAAAAAAAAAATTGATTTAATCTACATAAAACATACCTCTTCTTCATGGCAGCATCATCAATCTAGAAAATGGAAGGCAAAACATGAATTATAAATTAATAAAATGTGAACAAGAAGCTAAAACATGAATGATAATCCAAAATGTGAATGGAAAAATGAGGGTTTTTTATTTTATAGATATAATGATGCATACATGTTATGGATTGGTAATGGTGATCCATAATGCCTACACATTATAAAAATAACACATACGTGTTATGTTATAATATGTATGCCTTACAGGGTATGTCCATGGAATTATCCCCCAACTTTGTGCACATACCCTGTTACATTTTAGGTGAATGGGTAGAGAAAAAGGCAAAAAGGTATTTAGGCAAAGGAAAAAACACCAAAAAGAAAAGAATGATAAAACAAAGCGAAAAGAGAATCAAATAGAAGGATAAAGATGGCATTAAAATTGAAGTAGATAAAATTATATTGGCATGGAAACACCACTCAATAAAATGATATAATAATACAAGAAAATTGATACAACTACATAGAAAGATGAAGATGACTTTATGATGTAGAGAAGTAAGCCACACAATGAGAAACCACTTTATGATCTAAAAGGATTGAAAATATGGATAAAGAGGTGTCAAAACAAGTTTGAAACAACCAATTTGTAAAGAAGAGGAAGAAATAAGAATGGAGTAGTAATAAAATCATAAAAATGCCAAAATAAATCAAACTAAGGGCACCATCATTGATGTTTACAAATAAGGGTGATTTCCTTTAAAAATACAACCAGTACTAACTTTTGGATGCATAAGAAATGACCATATAGAAACATAAATGAAACCAAAATAAATTTTGGGATTACTATATCACCCAAAAAAAATTTATAACAGATGAATAAAAAAATTAATTATTTTGTATTAAAAAATGTAATAAATGATGTATTTTATCTAAGCAACCAAAGGAAAAGAAAATAATCAATGAAAACCCTCATTTTGAGCAACCTAAAATGAAATGTTAACATTAAACTAAACACAAAGAATGGATTATATGCATGCAAATCATGAGAAAAATAATTAAGGACATAAGGAAATGTTTGTAAGGGTGAAAATCCCTGTAAAAAAGTTTCAAAATAGATATTTTTCTGTCGAAATGCCCACAAACACTCAAATTTCCATGTTAAAACAAACTTGATTAGGTACCATACTATAATAATTTATAGTATATTATGAAATAATGTTGAAAGTAATAAAATGAATTCATACAAGAAAGATGTCATCTCAAAAGTAAGCCACCAAAATAATGTGAGACACAAGTTGTTTATTGGAAAAACAAAATCAATGGAAAAAAAACACACATGCATTAAGAATGATTGTAAAATAACATTTTTCTGATTATATAATATTATAAGAATAAAAATGAATGAGAAAGAATAAAGGGCCTCAATCCATAATCGAGTTTCTTAATATGTTTTTTGTGGAATGGGAGAGGACAGAGCTCAATAAATAGAGCTAAAAGGAAAGAGGAGTTACTTACACAACCTTAGTAGAGTGTACCAAGTGTCCCTAATACCCATAAGATAAGGAAAAAGTGTCTGATAAGTGTGACTGGAGCTACATGTGACATGTACCTCCAATATTCCTAAAAGGGACAAAAAAAGTGTGGCACCTCATAAAATCTAAATTATGTGAATTTTTAAGAAACCTATACACATCTTACAAAACTTAGGATAATAAAGTGAAGCTAAAAAGGTATTAATCTTTAACACCTAATGATTACTATTATAGGTGTTGCATTAACAAATAAAAAATATTATAAATTTAAACCAATTGGTCCATGCTTTGGTTTTTTTTTACGGGGGGCATTAAAAATCAACCTACATTGAAATATTTAACATTAATACATTTATGAATTGCATACTTATAAAGAGAATGAGATAAATATAATATAAATCACTTGAAAGTTTGTTAAAATATTTAAAATGTGCATAGTACATTATAATAAAAAAAATGTGTCTAAGAGGGCTAAAATGTTTGACACACATCGACCAACATTTGTGAGAGGCATTCAATAAGCATAAGTTAGAATAGTTTGGCATAAGACATATAATTAACATCAGTGACTTAGACCAAATTCATATGGTACAATATGTTCTAATGTATATTATAAAATCATATGGATTGGATAGCCTTTGCAATTTTTATCATATTATAGACAAATTTTCATGAATAATGTTTTGATCAATTCCAAGTGGTTTTGGAAAATATAATATTAAATATCAAGTATAGTGAACCAAAAATTGAAGTATGGAATTTTTTAATGTCTTGAACAGATGCATCTTTGACTTTAGAATATATATTTTTTATTTTATTATTCAACACATTAATGATCAACAAATGTGCTAGCTATAATGCATTAGAAATAGATATTGAAGTAGTTAAATATGTTGATTACATGTAATATTATAGAGGAAAATATATATATCGATGATGTTCAATTAGAAGACATAATTATTTTGTGCAAGTAAAAAAATAATAATTATTTTTTACAATTTTTGAGTAGAGGCAATTTTATACAATGGTCCTCTTGTGATTGTTAAAATTAATGTTTATAAAACTAGCACAAATCTAATCGATTTTATAATGTTTGTGATTGTCTAATTCAAAACATATATAGGTCTAGCATGGAATCTAAAGAACCCATAACATGTGTTTTGATCTCATGTGTTAATTTTGAAAATTATAAACAAATTCCATAAAATGGCTTGGTCTCTAACAATACATAAGTTATAGGTCCTAACATTTAAAAAATAAACAATTGACATTATCAATGTTGAATGTCAAGGATTGAATTTTATTGCAATATAAATAGTTCACTCTTTTCAATACCTTTGCATTTCTTGTCCTTTATATTTTGAAATATATGCAAGAATGAAAAATAGTGAATATGTTTAAATCATAAAAAAGGAAGACTAGAGAGTACATTCCATGTTATAGATTCCTCTTCCTTTAATGATTCCTTTCATATTGATATTTTATTTCTCTTAGATATTTATACACACATTCTAGTGTTATTCTATTATTTCACTTTCTTTACCACTATAAAAATATCAATTACAACTCCTTAATGAAATTTTTAGTTTAATTTCAAGTTGGAAAGGACATAGAAATAAAAACAATATACTAAACTATCTTCAAGGTACAAATTCTATTTGAAATCAATGTGATGATAATGTAATGTAAATTGAACGAAATAATTTCAGGTCAATTCAAAATGAGTGTGTATAATTTTTCGGTACATGGAGTTGGAAAGGATAGGAGAAATAATCTATACAAAAATATTTTGTGTGAATACCATAGATTGGAAATTTAGTGACACAATATCAAGTCATTTTAATATTAATGTACAATATGTTTGAATTTGGGAAGGATGTGCAAAGATAGGTTAAATGTAAGAATATCAATTCAATATATATGTGACTATCATACACTCTCCATTAAGTGGTACATTTTCAAGCCAATTTATAATATTGATTTAAATTAAAATAAATGTGAGAAGACGTATTTTATTTAAAATTATTTTCATGTCATAATTTTAAGCTAATGTACAATGTGTTTGAATTTGGAAAGGATGTATAAAGGCATGATTTATATAATAATATAAATTAAATATATGAGTAACCATCATACACACACAATTGAATGGAATAATTACAAATCAATTTAGAAAATTTAGAAAATTTCAAAAATACATAAGTTATTCTAATCTATCTTCAAGGCAAAATTTTTAGTCAATATTTGACGTAGGTTAGGGTTTTGGTTTGAAATAAAGGGATGCCAAACCATGAAGCACATGATTTTTTTACCCTTCACACACAATGATATAAAACTCATAAAATTCTAAATCATTATTTCAAAAAAGAGTACATATGTTTTCTCAATGAACATGATCTATTGGCTATGTTGTGATAAATGTGCTACTAATAAATATCAATCTTATAATGACTTAGTCCTTAGGACATCATACAAGGCAAGAATTTCATAGCCTAAATTTTATTATTAGTACCTTATTCTAATTTTTTTTAGAGTTCCTATAAGGTCTTCTTATTTTTATTCTCCACCTCTCCCCCATTTTAATCCTTTGAATAGCTTGAAGACCACTTCCTACCAATTAGAAAACTATTGAATAAATTATTAGTTATTGAGTTGGCTATCTAGTTGGATCTAGATTGGAAAGGGGTATAGGTGTATTACTCTATTGTGGATCCATGTGAAATTATACCACTAAAAATACCAGCAAAATTATTCTAAATAGATTCAATTACATTTATTTTTAGCTTCTAGTATTTTGTGTTGATGTGTTTCATTATCAAATTTGATGACCATGAAGCCTTGTTAAAAGTTACATGACATCCAGGTCAAACATATAAATTCTTATTTTAATGGTCTCTTTTATATTATACATGCATATTTTTCCATTTTATTACCAAAAACTTCTTACAATGTGCAAGGGAAATGATTTATTCACATGATAGAGTGATACACATCTGAACTAGGTTGTACACATGAATGTTGTGATAGTAACTTACACATACTATTATTTATTTTAATTTGGATCAGAGTGTGGTAATTATCCCTCTTTTTTATAGGTATATCATTGCACTTATGAGTTTTTCCATTGTACTTGGCTATCCAAAATGATGTAATAATTTTTTTGTGCCTAATATGATCTAGCATCATACACCCCTAGTAACTAAAATTTGAGTTTTGTCTCACAAGTTAAAGTTCATAAGGTCATAGCCATACCATTCAATCACCATGTGGTTAGACCATGATGCATCCTCTATTGCATGATTTTTCCACTTCACCAAATACTTATTTTATTCCTTTCCACATGTCCTTACTATCTTAGAGTCTAAAATGACCTCCATCTCTTCTCTTTCCTTTTATGTAAACTACACTTTCTAGTTATGGATCTACACCTCCTATTTTTCTACCTCACTATATATTTGAACCTATTGCAATTTATTCAATTATTCTACATTGAATATGGGTGATATGTCCATCCCTTATGGAAACTAAATTTTTAATGTATTGGCTGAAAACTTTTGAAACACTCTACATGGACTTATATTATTTAGTTTGAAGTTTTTTATAGGTACCATGTAGAGATATCTCTTTATGAAACTATGCCACTAGAATGTCCCTTAACTCAAACTCATTCCTCATGTGCATATCATACATGCACTATTTATAATTCAAGCTATATTTTTTTTAGCTTCTACTTTACCCATTTGTGAAATATATGAATATATTCTATGTTATCTTATAATTTTGTGCTTCCCTGATGAATCTCATCTAACTTCCTCAACTCAAAAAATCCTTTGGGGTATATAAGGAATTTTTTCCATTTCTCCTATTAATTTAATTTTTGTATGAAAAATTATGCCAATAACATGTCCCACTAGATCACCTTGTCTCCAATTAGACATCCTAATATAAATATAAGGATTCAGTTTAAAAATATAGTTTTTCCATTGATTTTTAAGTGTTATGTGGAACTTAAGTTTAAATTCATTCCCAATTTATTCGATAACATGTGCTAAAAAGTGCCTATGAATTTAGTCTCTCTATATGACACTATACTATGTGGTAATCCATGTAATCTTTACACCTCTATAAATAACAGGTTAGATATGTTAGTCACATCACTAGTATTCTTCAAATTAATAAAATGCATCATTTCCAAGAATCAATCTATCACAATTAAAATTTAATCACTACCTCTCTGTGTTCTTAGTAATCTAAGCATAAAATATATGCTTATGTCCTCCCATGGTATCTATGTAACTATTAAGGGATGGTGCAAAAATGCATTATGGCTTCCCAATTTTTCCAAATGATTGACATTGTTGCATGTATATAAACACATTTGTGCTGATATTTTGCTAATAATAACTCTTATCAATTAAATGCAATATTTTATCACCACAAAAATTTATTTTAAATCCTATGTTGTTCTTATCCTTGATTGATTTTTCATGCATCAATCCCTAGGTATACATAAATTTTCTCCTTTGAAAAGAATTCCTTCCTAAATAGAATAATGTAGACATGGTGTATGATCTATTATTATTTATATTGTGCATTTTCTTCATTTATTACACAAATCTTCATCTTAAAATAATAGATCCTTTATTGAGTCAAACCCTAACACTTCAAATCTCATGTATTTCATCAAAATCACTCTTCTTATAAATTCATCTACAACCTTATTTAATTTTCCATTTTTATGCATGATTAAAAACATATATATCTATAGATACTCTACCCACTTCATATGTATCTAGTTTATCTTTTATTTACTATTGATAAATTTTAGTGCTTGATGGTCTATAAAATATAAACTCTTTTGGAAACAAATAATGCCTCCACTTCTTATTCACTTGTACAATTGCATAGGATTACTGATCATATAAAAAATATCATGATTCATATTATCACTAAATTAAACTATAGGTTGAGCCTCTTGTCTCAATACTATTCCAATTATTACTTTACTCACACCGCAATACACTTGGAATATATCATTGAAATTTGTCAATGTCAACACTAGATGTTCTATCACCATATTATTCAACTATTATAAACTACACTCCACTTCATATAATTCAAGTACTTATGATATCATAGCATAATTTATATGATCATTGCATATGTCCCATTGAATATTTTGATCAAAATTCTATACAATATGTGATACAATAAAAAATTTATGCTTGAAGTTCTCTTCTTAACAATGGCTACTCCACTATTGTGTGCACTTTCTTAGGGTTCATTTTAACCCATCTTTAGATATTACTAAACCTATGTACACTAGCTCTTATTTTATAGAGTTGTATTTACTCACATTAATTAAAACCTATCTTTGTGAAACCTTTGTAACACATTCGAAAAATGCACTACATGTTCTTCTCTCATTTTTAAGAATATTATAATGTAATCTAAGTAAAAAATGACATACTTACCCAAGAAATATTTCAATGCTTCATTAATTATTCTCATGAATGTACTTGACACATTGTTTAATATAAACAACATAAATAACCATTCATAAATCTTTCATTTGTTTTGGACATTGTATTCCATTCATCCCCTTCATGAATCCCAATTTGGTGATATCCACTCTTAAAATAAATCTTGTTAAACTATTTATCACCACTAAAATAATCCATCATCTCATCCATGTACAATAATGGAAAATTATACTTGATCATGATTTTATTAATGACTTATGAGTTTGTGTACATATATAATTATTCCATTTTCTTAGGTGTCAATATTGTAAGTATTTTTCATGGGCTCAAAAGTTACCATAAAAATCCCTTATTGAATCACTCATGTACCTACCTTTATAATTCATCATTTTCCATCAATGCCATTCTAGACATGGCTTTATTTAAAAACATCACTCCTATAAGTATGTATATGTGATGACTGATGGTATTTGTAGTTCTAGTTTCTATGTTAAATAACTCATTATAATGTCATTGAACTTTTCTAATAACTCCTTCACTTCATATGAAAGTGTCTTTTATTTTATCATGTTGGTGTATCCACCAACTTATTGAACCAATTATGGTAAGAACATATAACATGCCTTATCCCACTATACCTATCTTAGGAACTCTTTTCCTAATACCATCTATACTCCTATACAAATGTTATTGCACCCCATTTCTTCTTCACCCTTTTAGGGGACTTATGGTGTATTTTATCCACTCCTCCAAATGAAAAGTATTCACCTAACCATAAAGTACCCACTTTGATTTCAAATTTCCAAGACTTTCCTAAAAGTAAATGAAATAGATTTAATAACATCACATTGTACCATATCTCATATTGGTATGTGCTTATGTATAATTTTGCCAAAAATCATTCATTGGCTAAAACCTATTCAAAATTATCAAACCAAGACACTCTAAATGGGTTTGTGTACACCAATCTCTTCAAGCCCAATTTATCAACAGTTTCAATTGATACCAAGTTGTTAATACTATGGATATCTACTATAAATCTATAGAATTCACCTTATGATTTACATAAAATCCAAAAATTACTTCTCAATTATGCTAGTACCTTTTCTTGTCATGGTTGTTTCAAATAAAACCTCTTCAACATCAACACTTCCCCATGCTAAAGTTATTTCAAATGCTTGACCGATTCAACTAACTCCTCATCTCCATGAGTAATATGTTTAGTTTTATCCATCCTTCTACTTCCTTCACTTTATGCATATGATAATTTATAGGCTTAATTCACCATTTTTCATCACCTAGCGCATATCCTTGGGAATTCTATTTCAATTGCTTCACCAAATTTACCCTATCCCTGAGATTATTAAATACACTTATGTTTATTCACACATCAATAGTTGTTCTATGTCTCTTTAGGTTCCTTCTTGCAATTATTCTTCCTCCACCCATGAATATTCCCTTACCTCATAAATTTCTCATTTGTTTGTGAACAAACTTATCCTCTACCTTAAGTGAAAACTAGAAGGTTTATTCAAATGTTTGCATCCAATCCATTGTTAGTACTTATTAGATTCAAAAGTGTAATCCATTTATAAATTACATGATCTTATCTTTATCCACCTCACCGTGAGTAGATTTTATGGTGATATTGTATAAATATTTGATGTATTATTTGATCAAAAACTTATTACACCTAATATTTTTAAAGATTTAGAATGAATCCATTTGGTAATATTGAATCAAGAATTTCCATTGCATTTTATGAACCATCCTTTCCCATTTTTTAATCTTATCCTTCCATTTTATCAACCATTCATTTTAAACTTGCACCATTATGTTGCATGATCTTTTAACTTCTTTTATTCCATCTTGATTCATTATGGATAATCAAAGTTTGCATACTCAAACTATTCCTTTATTTTAGTGAGCCAGTCAACAAGATCCTTTAGATTCAAAATACTTTAAAAATAGTGTAAGTCCATTTTATGCACCCTTGCCAATTTTTGAGATATCTCTTTTGATCCTCTCCTCACCAACATCAATATTCACCTCAACACATCCCTTCATGAACATAAATATTATCCTTAGCACCTCCTTCACCTTTAATACCTTGTGATTCATCAACATGTTGTCCTTTCCTTTCATCATCTATTGATATTAATCTTCATTATCATTTCTCCTTAAGAAACATATAGCCATGTTTTCATAACATAAAATACATATAATAAATACTTGATTAATCCTTCCTTCTACACTTTCAAATACCACACTTTGATCATCAAATCTACTCTATGATATATTTTTCTTTGAATTAATGCTACACTATTGTACATATTATACTCACAATACAACATAGACAACCTTTCCCCACATTTAAAAATGGTCAAAAATTTATTCTATGCCAATTAATGTAGGTGAGGGCTTGGATTCCCAATGAAAGGATGTCAAACCATGTAGGAAGTGATTCTCTCACCCTTGAATTAAACACACACACTCACAGACACAATGAAATAAAAATTATAAAAGTGTGAATTCTTACTTAAAATAAGATTAAATATGATGTGTTACTTAACATGAGCTATAAGATATGTTATGTTCAAATTGATATTAGAAAATCTCAATATTACAATGACATAATTTTCAGGATTTCATATAAGAGAATCCACATAGACCTTTAATTTCATTCTCATTACCTTATTATGTGAATATTTATCAAAGTTACTCTAAAGTATTTTTATTTTTTATCCCTACCCCCAGCATTTATGAGACCTAAATATGTTGAATGATAATTATTTCCAATTAGAAAACTACTAGATAAACTAACAATTAATTATTTGTATACTAGTTGGATCCATGATAGACAAGTATATAGATTGAGTTTTCTAGTATGGATCCATATGTAATTATGATAAAAAAAATCATATCTAATTAATTTTGAATAGATTCACTTGAATTAATTCCTAGTTCTCACCTAATATGATGATGTGTTCTATGTTTAAATTTTGTGGTCATGTAGACTTATCATAAGTTATATGGAATTTGGATTAAACTTATTGAATTACTTTTAGATTGAACCCTATTATAATCTACATTCCTTTTTTTTCATTTCATGCTAGAAATTTTCATGTGTTGTTCTAGGGAAATCACTTAATCGCATGCCAAAGTGATGCATGTGTGCACTGGGTTGCATGTAAAAATCTTATGTCAATAAATTTCATACATTTTTCTTGAGTGTGATATGTATTATATTACAATGATTATCCCTCATTTTATTAGGTATGTTCATACGCTTATGGTTTTGTCCACTATAATTGGATATCAAATAATGATGCAATATTGCTTTGCACCTAAGATGATCTTGCATCAATATCTACTTAGTGACAATCATATGTTAGTAGTTGAGTAATATTATTTCAAATTCAAACTAAATTATTATTTAGTAGATATAAAAATGATTGAAAGACAATATTTAAATTAATCGTGATTGAAATTTAAAGTAGTGGTGACTAAACTTTAAATTAGTGGTGATTGATGAATTTATACAAAACATATAACATAAGGTACGATGAAATGAATTTATTTGAATAAATATGGATAATTTGGTAAATAGATTTAAATTAGTTTCAAATCAAATCCCATTCCCACTACTATAACCCACCTAAATCTATAAAAAGGTTTCAATTAGTTGAAATAGTTTGGGTTATTTCAGATATATAAGGGAGAGGAAAAATATTTGTGAATCTCACTTTGCATCTACATGACACCTAAATTATGCCACATAACTAATTTATATCCTATCGATATCCGATAGATATATAAACTACAATTTACCCTTTTCAATTATTTACACACATATAATGTTTTAATAATCTCACAAATCCTAGATCAAAGGCAAATATTGATTTTAGTGAATTGATTTGATCTAGCCATTTCATCCTTAAGGAAACTAATTAAATAAATAATATTAATGAGGATCAATGGTGGTATATTAATTTGGAAAACATTTAGTAGAGATATTTACCATATGTTGTATAATCAATCCTTTTTCCCTACACCCTACACTATTAACATACCTAAAATGTGTGTGTGTGTGTGTGTGTGTGTGTGTGTGTGTGTTTATACATATCAATATAATTATTATTAATCATAAAATAGTAATTAATAATGATGGTTAGAGTAATAAAGTGTCTAGTTGGAATGCACAAACCATATTATGTAGCATAATAAAAATTAGGTTCAAATACAAAAATAATCTGGCAAAGCATGACAACCCAAAGTTACCAAAAAAAGCACCAGTACCTCATGGAAAGTCTTAGTTAGATCACGATGGTGGAGATTGCCTATCTTGGATGGTGGCTTAATTGGAAATATTTTAAAGCTATTCATTAGTTGTGGAATTAATGTTTCCAATTAGAATGGTTACATGGATTATAATCCTCCTTTAGCTGAGACTTCCTATTAGAAAATTCAATCTTCCAATGGAAAAAATCATCAAAAGGGTTGTAATTCAATTCGTGTGGTTTAATAGGAAAGTGGTTTTATATAATACTGGAATAGATTATTCCAAAAAACAAATGCACACATAATTTTAATCAAATAAAAATATTCAATTATACTTAATTTAAATAAATAATATAGACATAAATGACAAGAAGTATTTAGAATAATATCTAATTTCACGTAAACCAAGAAGTAGTTATTAGGAATAGATAACCATATTAGAATTTTAAAAATCAAAGAATGAGAACTCAAAAAATCATTGTGCCTTGAGTACCTTTCTTGAACCTATTAGGTTGTGTTATCCAAGCATTATTATTATTATTATTATTATTATTATTATTATTATTATTATTATTATTATTATTATTATTATTATTATTATTGTTATTGTTATTATTATTATTATTATTATTATTATTATTATTATTTTGTTAGTTATATTGGATATGTATCTTTTAGTGAGACACACATTCAATAGAAAAATTAATATAGTGTAAATAGTTAATAGTAACTAATGTTTATAATTAATTACATAGAAGTTGGTTGGTAGTTATAAGTGATTAAATCATGTAAGAGAATAATGGGTTCTATTTGAATATGATATTATATAAATATTTTTTTAAAAAGTGAATGGAAACATGAACAATTTAATATTATTGTGAATGCTTTTGGATATAACTGTGTGTGCACTTTTCAGATCTGAAAAGTGCACACAGTTATATCCAAAAGCATTCACAACAATATAATGTACTGTGGAAATACTATCACTCTAAAATAATTTAATATCAGAAAGTGCACACACAGTTATATCTATAATCATTCACAATAATCTAATGGACTATGGAAATACTATCACTCTAAAATAATTTAATATGTTTATAAAATATTTCTTATTTTTAATATAAAGTAAAATATCTTCCTTTTACCTATGAATTTGAAGTCTACATTTTTATTAGAAAATTTGGAATGTATTAGTGAGGAATAAAAAGTTGCCATGGAAGATCCATAAAAATGAATGAAGCATTTCACATGAAAAATCCAAAAATAATTTTCCATAACAAGTTTTGTAAAAAAGTTAGATTTTATTTAGCTATATTTGACTTAAATTTTGTTATGTATCAGTCCCAAGGGGATCATGTTTGAATTAACCTAGTGAAATTTTTATTGGGAGGTTGCAAAATATTCCAAATTGGCATGGCTAACATTAAACATTTCCTAAAATTTTCACTAGGTGCTATTTAACCCATTAAAACCACTTCCAAAGGCTTGGCATGTTGGAGGAAATGCCTATGGCATATCATTTTATCAAATAAACCTATTTTTGTGATTTTTAATTTTAATTAATGCCTAAAATTTGGTGTCACATCTAACTTGTTATTAAAAATATTTTTTGAAGCTTTCTTTTAGAATTAAAATATCTATTGAAGTGTAAATTATGGATTCAAAAAAAGATCCAATAGACCAAATTTATCTTAAAGGAGTTTATAAAATTACCTATGCATGAATTAAAGCATATATTGGTGAAATAGATAGATTGATTGGTACTATAATTAAGGAACATGGGGTAGATCTGAGCTTGAGTCTTGTTAGAACACATAAGTCAATTTTGACAAAGCTTAACCACACCACTAAAACTCCTATAAAATTTGTTGGCTCAAAAATATTAGCAAGAGAATAATTTTTTTCTAAAATAATATTTAGAGAGGAAATTAAAATCATCAAAGATAATTTTTTTTTGAATCAAGATGATGGTTCATTAATTAATCACACTTGGATTCCTTTGATCAATAATTAGTTCAGCCACAAAGGATGGTTTCAATCATTTTATGTATTTATGCTTAAAAAGTGAGTTAAAACTTCTCAACATCATATTTGTCCTGAAGATGAGACTATGTGATGGATCAAAACATTGACATAAATATGATTTTGATTTTAACATCTCCAATTAGTAATGCTAAAACATAAAAAAGCATCATTTAATAACATATATTTATACTAGAGTTCCATAAATATTTCCTAGAGTCCAATACATTTTTCAGTGATAAATATAGATAAAAGGTATAAAATATAATAAATTATTGATCCTTGTCTATTTCTAAACATTATAAAATGATCATAAGTGTGATAGAGAGTGCTTTAGCATTGATTTGTTGATGTGGCATTGTAAAGTCACCTGAAGGGTGTTGAAAATGTTGTCTGAATCCTCCTTAAATAAGTAAAAATTGATAAAATGATTTTGGGTGGTTTTCATGCTAAGTGGGTCACTTTTTCAACTTTTTCTATGGTGTTTTTTCTTTGTGGATAATTGCTTTATTATTCAGTGTTTATTTTTAATCTACACAATCTTAACATGTATTTTCTGAAGAAAACATTAAAAATTACTTATGAAAAACTTTTATTTTTCATGTCTTAAAACATGTTTGGGCAAACTGGTTAAGATAATGGTAAAATTTCATTGATGATTAGGAGTTTTTCGTTCAAGTTTCTCCACCTTCATGATTTTTTTGGAAGTGTTTATATGTAAAGATAAGAATATATAGTGTGTGTCGAGATATTATTTCCAAAGAATGTATAGGAGAGTTGTTAAAAAAAATTAGGTTTATTTTAGATAGATGGAGGTTAAGATATCTAATCTCCCTAAGGGCATAAATAACTTATCAAAATACTACATTTTTAGTGCATTCACATTTTATATTTTCCTTTTTTTAATCAATATTTTTCACAACCAAAGGTGTGTAACTAATCATTCCCATTTGGAATGCTAGGAATCAATTAGAAGGTATTTTTTATTTTTTTGAATTATCCTTTTTTGAATATTTTTAAAATTTATTAAAGTGGATAAATAAGATGTTTTAATGTATAACAACTACATTTTTGGTAGAGTCCAACGCCCTATTTTTTATTCAAACTTGGAAACAAGAATCTTGTGATTGAATAATGTGAATGTAACTATTTTTTTCTAATTTTTATATTTGAGACAACCATGTTTCACTTTAGGGATTATTGGCCAATCAATATCTTACAAGTTGATAGAGGTAGAAACCCACCCATATTGAGTTCATTGCTATCTCTAAGATTGGGTTATACTATAGCAAAATATTTAGATATATAATGGTTTTTAGTCTCAATTTTTTTTTTGAGTTAGTTTACATCATTTATGAATGGAAATTTGAGTTATTTGGTCTTTGTTTTCACCATGGTAAATTCTCATAGTTCATGTGATAATGGGAAGATGTTATATCTATCTTAAATCACTATTCAATGATTGTAAAAATGATAAGGGTTTCTAACATTCATAATTTTGATAAAAGTGAGTTCAACATTTCTTTGAATTAGGGTGTATGTCCCATGCAAAGGTGTTAGATAATCACTTATACAAGGGTTGATGTAGTTTACCATCCTATTTATTATGGTTATATTACAATACGGTTATTTTATGGTTATAGGGGATGAGCATGATTATCAAGATCTTCATCATTCATGTCATGATATACATATCATATGATATGAGAGGTGATATAGGTCTATTAGTACTGGGATGTATAGAATGTAATTTGTGAAATGAAACATTTATTATTGAATGGCTTCATATTCATACACTCTGGATAATATTTTTGAGCTTATTTAATCAATGAGGGTTATTGGGTCATGTGACACAAATTTTTAATGTTAGTTATTTTTTAGTTTTGAGGGGAATGCATCTATTAATGAGATACACCGTTCATGAAATGAATAAATTTATTATCATAATCAATGTTTATCATTAATTAATTAGTGGTTATATGGTAGTTATGGGTGGTTGGGTCCCATAAATAAATAATCAATTTGATTTGAAGATTATATTATATGTAAAGTGAGTGAAAACTTGAAAAATTTAATATACTTATGAAATATTTCTTATTTTGAATATCATGTAATTTATATTCTTTATACATCTGCATTAAAATTTCTAATAAAACAATATGTTTAATGTTTTTGGTAACCAAAATTGTAGACTACACATTTATGGTAAAAATGTAGTTAAAAAAAAAATTGATTTGAAAAAGAAATTAATTATCTTTAGGGGTCTAAAAACCTCATTAACATTTTTGTTGTTCCACATAGATATTTGGGATACTAATCTCTTATTTCAAAATCCTATCAAAGATACAAAACCTAAAAATATCAAAAACACGGGGGACATATTTGGGAACTTGTGTTATCACTCAATTATAAAATGTTTATGTAAATTTGATAATCAATTTTTAAACAGATTACATTTTTAACAAGTAATTCATTCAATATAAGGCTGAGTTTTATATGAATTTTTGCATAAGAATGGATGCATATTAAAGAAATGAATTATTCATAATTTATTTAATTTTGATTTAAATTATTGAAATAATTTCTCTTTCACTTTCAAAGTAAATTCATTCAGTTCATTTCATTCAAATTTAGTTTTTGAATCTTATCATATATACTCTAGTGGATCTATATTTAATAACTTTTTGAATTCCATACAAATGGAAAAGTAGACAAATAACAAGTGGGAAAGGTTAACAAATAAATAAAGTAAGGCATGATATACCCAAAATGAAGGTCATAGGAGCTTGATTTTATGATGATAAGAAATAACCTAGAAACCAAAAAAAATAAAAAGGGATGAGAGAAAGAGTAGAGAGAGGAATTAAGAGGATAAAATGATAGTGGGACAACTAAAAAAATGGGGAAAACACACCAATAATACCATAATATGATTTGGTGATTACAAAGAATAACCCTATAATAATATAATTATAAAGCTAAAAATTACCCACATACTAAAATTAGTTGTCTAAGTAATATCCCATTTTGATGTGTGTTTGAACGCATGCATAAATATTAAAGTAGAAAAATAAAATGAGGAGGATGAAATAAATATTTTTCACTCTTGAAGTTACTCTAGAAACTACCAATGATCATGTATCCATTCAAACACTCAAGAAGACTTTTAAAATGAAATGTGTGTATGGATAAGTTTACAAACAATCAATGACTTGCTAAAATCCTTAAAGGAAGAATTAAAGATCATATACCTAGTTGTGTTTAGAGGTTTGGAAACAACTCTAGTATGACTCACCAACATATTTAAATATGTGTGTGTCCTTGTGAATTCTATGAGAACAACATATACATGGATCAATGCTTAAGACAATAACTTTATAAAATTTAGAAGGAAAAAATGAAATTATGCCACTCGTCTAGTTGTAAAATGTAATTGAAATCACATATGAGTTCCCAATTTTTTTTTTCACATATAATTATTCCCCTGTATAAATATAAGTCTAAAAATTTATGATGAATCTTGGATGCATTCTTTAGAATACCTTATAATAACATTAAATCAAAGCCAAATAAATTTTATGTAATATAAGAGAATGAGGTTAATAAATGTGATGAGGACATCCCATGATAGGAACAAGTGAAATGCACTATATATGTCTTGAGAGAAATAATTTATCATTTATATTATACATGATCAAATTTATATGGAAATATAGTATGTCCTAGGATGTTGAAATAATAATGTATGTAATATTTGACTCATTTTGAGATGTGGGTTAAGCCTATGAAGCACATATCCCAAAATATTTTATTACACATATCATTTATAAGCTAGGTAATAAAATAAGCTATTTTTAACATAGGAATATGTCATCATGAAAGTGTGAATAAAATATTAAAAATTTGCCTATATGAGATTTTAATGTAATTTATATAATCACGTGTAAAATTACCAAAATGGGAAAACTATAAGGAACATGAGCACATTAGTAATCTTCCTTAATGGGAAGCATTATATCAATGAAATCAAAAGGTAATATACCACACATGGACAAAATATAAAAAATTTAAGTGCAAATGTAATATTCCCCAATACAAGTAGTTTCATGGTGTGTGTACATGTATACACACACACACACACACACACACACACACACACACACACACACACACACACACACACACACACACACACACACACACACACACACACACACACACACACACACACACACACACACACACACACACACACACAACAAAAAAAAAAAAAAAAAGAGTGTGTGTGCGTGCGTGCGTGTGTGTCTGTGTTTCTCTCTCTCTCTCTCTCTCTCTCTCTCTCTCTCTCTCTCTCTATCGACACACAGACACACACACACACACACACACACACACACACACACACACACACACACACACACAAAATTCAAATACATATTGATGGATCCTTTATTCGAATAGATACATCATATGATTCATGAAACATAGGGAAAAATGAGAAACATATATGCAGTGTTACTCAAGGAAAATAAGAGTATTATGCATGATATAGTTGATGCACCAAAATACAATAAGATGTAGTAAACAAGGAGAGAAAGGAAGACACAATAACCAAAAATCAATCATGACACATACATAATATAAGTAAGACCCATGTAAACAAATCATACACATATTTTTTAAATGAAAAGGACAAATCACACATTAAAAATAAATATGTCAGATGAAGATTATAAAACTCAAATCAAGAAACACACATCAATCATTTAAAACTAAATTTCACACTCAAAGTATACATAAGAAAGAAAGGTATATGTACTAAGTAAATAATGAAATCATATCAAAAATAAGTTTATGAAAAATAAATTATGTATAAATATTAAATGTATATTAATAAAACATATAGAAAGTAAAGAAGGCACAATAAAATTATGAAAATAGATAAAACATATGATCCATACTAGAATAAAAATGTAAAAAGTGTAAAATAAAAATATTTTCAATATAACCTCTATCGATAGGTGGATAATAATGAATATATAGTGTGTACTCTAACATATTTATCATATGCCAACTATGTGTAGAGAATAACTTAAAAATATAAATGACAATGGGTTTTACAATATATGATAATCATGGGAGGAATATAATCAATCAATAAACATATAATCTTTATCCTCCTTTGCCTCTAAGGTGATGAATATGGAGGATGATTTATATATATTCAGTTGATTTACATAATATATTCCTTAATATATATTCATGTTCTTATCAAGGATGATGATTTATGGAGGATGAATGAGTTCATTAATATGTATTAATGTTCTTTACATGCTTATTATTTTTGCACATTCAATTCTAATTTATACCTGGTTAAATTTCTCTAATTATGGCTTTGTGTTGCTTTGATTCTAGTATGTATCATATGTTTTATCTATTTTCATAATTTTCTTGTGCCTTCTTTACTTCCTATATGTTTTATTAATATAAATTTAATATTTATACATTATTCATTTGTCATAAACTTATTTTTGATATGATTTCATTATTTATTTAGTACATATACCTTTCTTTCTTATTTATACTTTGAGTGTGAAATTTAGTTTTAAACGATTGATGTGTGTTTCTTGATTTGAATTTTATAATCTTAATCTGATATATTTTTTTAATGTGCGATTTGTAATTTTCATTTAAAAAATATGTGTATGATTCTTTTACATAGGTCCTACTTATATTATGTATGTGTCATGATTGATTTTTGGTTATTGTGTCTTCATTTCTCTCCTTGTTTACTACATCTTATTGTATTTTGGTGCATCATTTATATTATGCATAATACTCTTATTTTCCTTTAGTAACATCACATAGATGATTCTCATTTTTTCCCTATGTTTCATTAATCATATGATGTATCTATTGGAATAAAGGATCTATCTATATGTATTTGAATTGTGTGTGTGTGTGTGTGTGTGTGTGTGTGTGTGTGTGTGTGTGTGTGTGTGTGTGTGTTTAGACACGTACACACACCATGGAACTACTTGTATTGGTGAATATTACATTTGCACTTACATTTTTTATATTTGGTCCATGTGCGGTATATTACCTTTTGAGTTCATTGATATAATGCTTCCCATTAAGGAATATTAATAATGTGCTCATGTTCCTTATATTTTTCCCATGTTGGTAATTTTACATGTGATTATATAAATTACATTAAAATGTCATAAGAGGAAATTTTTAATATTTTATTCACACTTTCACGATGACATATTCCTATGTTACAAATAGCTTATTTTATTACCTATATTATACATGATATGTGTAATAAAATATTTTGGGATATGTGCTTCATAGGCTTAACCCACATCTCAAAATGAGTCAAATATTACGTACATTCTTATTTCAACATCCTAGGACATACTATATTTCCATATAATTTTGATCATGTATAATATAAATTACAAATTATTTCTCTTAAGACATATATAGTGCATTTCACTTGTTCCTATCATGGGATGTCCTCATCACATTTATTAACCTCATTCTCTTATATTACATAAAATTTATTTGGCTTTGATTTTATGTTATTATAAGGTATTCTAAAGAATGCATCCAAGATTCATCATAAATTTAGAGACTTATATTTATACAGGGGAATTATTATATGTGAGAAAAAATATTTAGGGAACTCATATGTGATTTCAATTACATTTTACAACTAGACGAGTGGCATAATTTCATTTTTTCCTTCTAAGTTTTAGAAAGTTATTGTTTTAAGCTTTTATCCATGTATATGTTTTTCTCATATAATTCACAAGGATAGACACATATTTAGATATGTTGGTGAGTCATACTAGGGTTGTTACCAAACCTCTAAACACAACTAGGTATATGAGTTTTAATTCTTCCTTTAAGGATTTTAGCAAGTCATTTATTGTTTGTAAACATATCCATACACAGATTTCATTTCAAAAGTCTTCTTGTGTGTTTAAATGGATACGTGATCATTGGTAGTTTCTAGAGTAACTTCAAGAGTGAAAAAGGTTTATTTCATCCTCCTCATTTTATTTTTTTACTTTAATATTTATGCATGCGTGAAAACACACATCAAAATGGGGTATTAATTAAACAACTAATTTTAGTATGTGGGTAATTTTTAGCTTTATAATTATATTATTATAGGGTTATTCTTTACAATCATCAAATCATATTATGGTATTATTGGTGTGTTTTCCCACTTTTTTTAGTTGTCCCACTATCATTTTCTCCTCTTAATTCCTCTCTCTCTCTCTCTCTCTCTATATATATATATATATAGACACACACACACACATCATATAATTCATGAAACATAGGGAAAAAATGAGAAACATCTATGTGATGTTACACAAGGAAAATAAGAGTATTATGCATGATATAGATGATGCAACAAAATACAATAACATGTAGTAAACAAGGAGAGAAAGGAAGAAACAATAACCAAAAATCAATCATGACACATACATAATATATGTAAGACCTATGTAAACAAATCATACACATATTTTTAAAATGAAAATGACACATCACACATTTATAAAATATGTCAAATGAAAATTATAAAAATCAAAGCAAGAAACACACATCAATCATTTATAAATAAATTTCGCACTCAAAGTATACATAAGAAAGAAAGGTATGTGCAGCAAGTAAATAATGAAATATATCAAAAATAAGCTTACAACACACAAATTATGTATAAATATTAAATGCATATTAATAAAACATATAGGAAGTAAAGAAGGCACACAAAAATTAAGAACATAGATACAAAACATGATACATACTAGAATCAAAGAAACATAAAGCCATAATTAGAGAAATTTAACCAAGTATAAATTAGCATTGAATGTGAGGAAATAATAATCATGTAAATAACAAGAATATATATTAAGGAAATCATCACATTAATAAAATATTTTTGTATGAAATAGATCAAAATATATAATATCAGTTGAAAGACCAATATGACAAAGGAAATCCTAAAATATGTAACCTGAAGTGTTTCCAATAGATTCCCCACACAATTCCCTAAAGGAGAGCATGGAAGGTGCCCAAAATCAATTGTGAATCCATAATCCTATGTATATAATGGTTACATGTAATTCTTGTATCTATCTCAATGATCTCATCATTAAAAAGTGTAAACTAAATGGATCTACAATATAACCTCTATTGATAGGTGGATAATAATGAATATATAGTGTGTACTCTAACATATTCATAATATGCCAACTATGCGAAAAGAATAACTTAAAAATATAAAAGAAAATGGGTTTTAAAATATATGATAATCACAAGAGGAATATAATTAGTTAATAAACATATAATATTCATCCTCATTTGCTTCTAAGGTGATAAATATGGAGGATGATTTGGGGAAGATGAAGGAATTATGGATTGAAAACAACAATCATAAGAGAAAAAATGACAAAGGAAATTAATTGTTAACAAAGAAAAAAACTATTGTGGATAGTGTTGATGGGCCAAGTAGAAGAAATTAGGGCCAAAAGAAACTAAAAAATATATAAAGAGGTGTAAAAATAAGAAGAGTTCCTCACCAAGATAATTCATGTTTGAAGGGAGGAGATGGAAGCGACCAAAATCCCAATGGACATGATAGAGAAATAATCTTTGATTTTTATATTTACTATGGATGTTCTAATAGTTGTCCAACATTTTACTAAAGTTTTGTGGTTGTGTTCCTAGAAAGTTAAATGCTTATTTTTTATGTGTTTTTCTCTTCTCTTCAATGCTCTATCTTTAAATATTTTTTAACAAGGTTATGAGGGCCTTTAAAAATCCATTTTTTACAATGATAGATAAAAAGTTGCACATGTGTTCAAAACACCATGCCAATATTATAAAAAAATGGCATAGGTACAATATAAATAAATATAACATAATAAAATAAATCATATTTTACTATGTGCTTAAAAAAATTAAAATTACTTTAAAGTTGGAAAACTAAAATGTAGAATGTAGACCATTTTTTTGGTATCCTAATTGTCTCTTAGATTAATTTGCTTGAATAGTTCTAGAATTTTGGTATCTATCATACGACATACACCTATAATACATACAATATTTAAATCTATAAAATATTAAAACAAGAGAACACATATTTATCTCGGTAGCACTATTACCTCTATATATTAAAATTTTAGGCCTAAATTTGCTAATAAAGTAATAGTAACTCTCATCCATAATGTCCTTCACCCACTAGATATATATACTCTTATATAGATAAAAAGAGGTGTTAAGGTTGTGGGTTTAGAGATTATTTACTTTTATAAAAATGTATACCCTATTATTAGTGGATGTAAATTACATAAATAATTAATTTTGAATATTCCCTAGCAACTAGTTATGGATAACTATGCACAAATTAGTATGTATCCATGATTATTTTATAAATGAATATTAAAAGTGGATATTAAACCATATAAAATGGTCTAATTTATCGAATACACTAGGTTAAGGATGGATGAATCACTAAACTATCCCCCATAATGACACCTTATTTAACTCCCAAATGTTTCTTGCATCGAACAAATTAGGCCTCAAGTAACAAATATGTGAATATTTTTAAAACTTGATAACTATGTAACTTACAACTATGTTCTTCCCACTATAAATGCAATGTAAAATTGAGGATTTTCATCTTTGAGGTTAGTCAATATCATAATTATTATTACAATGAAAATACCTTGAAATGCACTTTTTATCTTTCCAATGTTTATTATATGGCTTTTGAAAGTATCATGATACCAAATTAAAAATAAAATAAATTTTGGTGTGAGTATGTGTCAACTATATAATAATTATGACTAATTTATTACAGATTGAGATGGAGTCAAGGTAGACTTATAGTTTTCAAGGTTGAAGAGATGGAAAATGTATTAAAAATGCTTAGACTAATTCACAAAAATTCTTTTCATATACTATGAGATTTTAAATGCAATAAAAAATGTAGAAATCCCAAGTTGGCCATCTCAAAATACTTCATTCACCATGTTTTCACATCATGAATGTAATTATTGGAACTCACTTTAATGATTAAGTAGTCGACATAAAGGATCAAAATTAGAATTTTTGTTCTACTTTATTTGTGTATAATGTGGCATCAATTGGAATCTATTTAATTTTTTTTTAAGAACAT